>JAWRVF010001183.1:0-98281 GCA_036785485.1 Physcomitrellopsis africana | reverse complement strand
ATATTAGAATAGAATTGACAAATTTCACATGATCCTATAAAATCAACCACATCTTTATATATGCCTTTCCACCAATATTTTTCCTTCAATTTAATAAAAGTTGCGTATATTCCTCTATGCCCTGCCCACAAACTCTCGTGAAACTCCTTGATAATCTTTTGTTGAGCTTCTAAATCACATATCACTCGTTGTGGTATTTCTCCTTTTCTCTTTAGATGCTTCCATAAATATCCATCATATAAAAAATATCCATAGGCTTTCTTACGAATTTTCTTAAATTTTTGATCTGTCCAATCTTCTTGTCGCTTTAAAATACTTAGGTACTTTCCTATATCTTCCCATTCACCTTCATATGAATCTTTTAAAAATAATTCCAATGGTACAGTCAAACATGCACCTTCTTCTTTTGATAATGCATTTGTATAAAAATTTGCACCCACATCATCTTCCATATCAATCATGTCTTCTTTATCATAATACCTTGCCCTGGATAACATATCTGCAACTGAATTATCTCTTCCTGCAATGTGTTTAAATTCTGGATTCAAAGATTTGATATATGCTATCCACCTCAGCATAGCAATATCAGGAGTTGAACAACTTGTAATCATGCCTAGTAAAGGCAAACAATCTGTTTCTACAACTACCGATGCACCAATCAAATACTTCTTTTCATTTTTCATAGCAGTTACTACACCCCATAATTCTCTTTTAATTTGTGCATATGCTCTTTGTCTAATATTCAAAACCTTTGCTCCAAACCGTACTACATATCTATTCCTTTGTTCATCGTCTTGTCTAATTGCCCAACGTATTCCAATTAGACTCGCATCAACTGTTAATATTACTGATCTTCCACATTCATAATTCACTTTTTTCAAAGTTGGAGGTGAAGAAAGAAGTTCTTTCAATTTTTCCATAGCTTTTCTTTGCTCATCTTTCCATTGAAACCTTTTATTTTTCCTTAACAATTCATATAATGGATCTGCCATATGTGCAAAATGAGGTATCCATATATGATAGAAAATGCACGCTCCTAAAAATCTTCTCACTTCTGTAGTATTTTCACATTCTTTCATCTTTTTAATATCAATTTTTTCAATACTTGGCTTACGTCCATATGATCCACACATGTGTCCAACAACTAGTATTTCATTTATCCCAAACATAGACTTTGTACCTGATAAGGTCAAATGTACCTCTTCTAACCGTGATAAAATCTTTTCACAATCACTAATGTGATCTGCAACAAATCTTCTACAACCTTTCTGATCCAATGTCTCATCTTTTTCTTCTTCTGCACATCCTTTAATTGGAACATCATCTAAGAATGGCATAGTCTTTTCTGGTATAAATTCCCTCAATACTTTGTTCATTCCATTCATCATATGAGCTACTGAATTAGTAGCCCCTTGAGGTAATGTACACATTCTTACCAAATCCAATGGAGTCTTCATAATAGTTAAATCTCTACTTTGTAATGCCAATTGAAATTGATCATATCCTGAGTAAAGATCACCTATCAAATAGATTGCTCTTCCTACAAATGCCTCTGCAAATTCATCCACAATTGGACTTGAACCCATATTTCTAATGGTTACTTTATTTACAGGTTGCATATCTTGTATAAATCTCATTGTTCCATTTTTCTTTAGTACTGTAAACCATCGATTTGAGTAAGGCGCTATAGATGGTTCTAAAATCCCCATTTCAATCTTTTCATTGAGTAAGTTAATCAACTTAGATAAATGTGCTCTTGGTACTGGAATTGGTCGTAAATTCCATGGTTCATGAGGAATAGTAAAAATAACCATAGGTGCTACAATATTTGGATCAACACATCCAATTTCATGTGCTTCAAATGCAAAAGCCTTTCCATGTCGTGAAAGGATATTTCTAAAGCATTTTTCTTCACATTTTGTCAAAAATCCTTCACATTCAACCCTTAATCCATCTAGTGTAGCATCCATAAATTTATGTCCTATCTTCTTAGGATCTCTCAAATTTGGTTGTGTAGATGCTCTTCTCACCTTTTCTTCACAATCTGATGGTAGTGGCAAAGCCACTGGTTTAACCTTTTTTGCCACTGATTTATACTTAGTTTCAACACATACCTCTTGGCGACTTAAATTTTTCATAAAGTTTTGAATTTCATCATAAAATTCTTTAGAACATACATTAATAATTTTATTACTTTCTTGTAATCCATATTGTAATAAATAATTTAATTCTCCCATAGTATCCGCAAATCCAACTTCTTCAAATGATCCTGATATAAATTCATCCTCAACCAATTCTCCATTTTCTTTCAAAGTTTTTTTCCATTTTTTTAACATAATGTTTATCTATTCTTTTCATTCCTTCAATAGTTTTAAAAGATAATACACCATCTTGGTTCAATCCAACAAGTCTAGTAGGTAATGCCATCTTTGTTAAATTCAGCGGGAACATGTCTTCCTTTAACCCATTGCAATCCCGCTTTACAATGGTGTGTGGTAAAAACCCTCAAACTCTTCAAAGTTCTCATTTGATAATGGCTTTTCTCTCAACTTATCACGATTTCTTTCATGATCAGCACAAACGGTTAAAAATTGAACTACTTTCATTCCATCTTGGCTTCTTATTCTTGCATAGGCTGAACCATCATCCATAACCTTTGTTTCCATTCTTGTGGTAGTAATAAATGGTTGTCCCAATATAATTGGATATGTAGACATATCTTGTACAAAAAAATGTTGTTCATGAATGACATCTCCTATCATCACCTTTATGTTTGGACAAGCTCCATACAATTCTCCCTTTGAATTATTTGCTGATCTTATCATCCATCCATGTTTAGTATCAATTGGCCATTTTTCCTTTCTATATAACTCCTTCGATATCAAGTTGATCTCAGAACCATGATCAATTAGTGCTACAATCGGCCCTTCTAATTCTCCTAATTTTACTAAAGTTTCTGTTGTAGCTCTTGCCCAAAGACTTCGAGAATAATGACTAGAAGCTTGAGTACTAACTTCTTTATCTGTGAACTTGACTCGTGAAACATCTCCAATCAATTGCATTTCAATTTCTTCCTCTTCATCGCTTCCCATTGCTTTTGTACCTTGTATATTTGATGTTATAGTATCACCAATAGACTGTCTTTTTCTTTTTATTGTATCAATAATAACTTCATGAAATTCTCTTTTTGCAATTCCTAAAATCTCACCAATTGTAAACTCAACCTTTCCATTTAAAATCCGCTCCTCCAAAACCCTTTTCAAATCGGTAGCAGCTTCAATATCTGATTGTAATTTATAAGTAGGGGCCTTTCCCTTCTCTTTTACAAAATCTCTTTCCTTTGTAGGAACATTCTCTATTGTCTCATCACGTATAGGATTTTTGTGTTGTCGTGCTTTTTCTCCTCTTGTAATCATTTTTGATGGCCCTTCATTATTTTCATCTCTTCTTCTTTTTTCTTCTATTAATGCATCATGTTGATTCCTTGCAATATGAGCATGTACCGATAATCCATCTACAGGATCATTCCATCCAGTAATTTGTCGAATGTCATTTCCAACACGTTTTAAATCATTTTTGGTAAAATTTCCTCTTTCAGCATAACTCATTGCACTTGTCCACAAAGAACTAGATTCTCCTGGAAGTTCAAGATTTATACTTAAGCACTTGCCTCGATTTGCTTCTACCCAATATGTTGATGCTTCATTGCTTGAGATTTTGAATGATTCTCTTGCAAGTGCCTTCATTCCTCCTTTACCAAAGTTTGTCTCCAATTTTTCTCCACTTTCCTTTAAATGTATCATACCATCTTTGAAAAAAACAACTCCTTTGCGTAGTGCCTCTGTAAAATCTTCACACTCCCTTCTTGAATGATCCACGCTATCACACCACATGCACCTATGTATTATACCATCCATTTGTCCAAATTTTTGTCTTGTTGACACCTTTGATGATTGGCCCTTTTCTTCAAGTTTTGCAAATTTTATTTGCAAATCTCTCATCCCTCGTATGATTTCATCAATGTCTATTTCTTCTTTCTTTGATGTTGCCATTGAAGGTTGAAGCATAGGTATAGGATGGTTTGTAGGTAATTTTACCTTAGAAGCTTGCAATGGTCTTTGAATACCCACCCTATCTTTTCTCCTTTCTCTTTTTGCAAGTACTCCGATTGCTTCTTCCACTTCCTTCCAATTTGATGTCAGTCCTTCTTCTTCTTCTTTATCTTCAAGTAATATTTCCAACTTCTCTTGTAGCTCTCTATCAGTCGCTTGAAGAAAAAGCTCTACTTTGCTTGGATCTAGTAATAGCTTCTCTTTCTTTGATAGATGGGAATATTGCCTTTCAAACTCCCTTAATAATTCTGTCGCTTGAAGATCCTTCTTAGGCCTTTCAATCCATTCAAAAAATGTCCTTTTTGTAACCCGATCACTGTCTTCAAAAAAATATTCATCCTTTAATGCTTGAGAAAACCTTTCCCATGAATCTCCAGATTGTCCTATAATGGACTTAACATGACTTCTTATCTCCGGTATAGTAGCCAGTTCAAATAATTGAACCATCTCCTTCTCAGAAACACGCTTCAATTCCATTTCTTTAACATAACATCTTAAATATTTTGTAATATTCTTCCCTTCAAATTGGTCAATCTTGTCCACAACTGCCTGTAATGCCTTATTTGCCATTCCTTCCTTGCGATCTTTCACCTGTTGTTGTTGCATGAATAGAGCAAATGCTTCAAACATGCTTGCAGAGTTAGGATCAAAATACATACCTTGCCCTCCTTTGCTACCTCCACTTGCAATTCCACTAGAAGCTCCAATTGATGCACCATCCATAATTCCTCCTTCAACTCTCTTGCCTTCCTTCTCCATAAGTCAAATAAATCCAAAATTTTTCAAAAATCTTCCACCTCAAGCTTTTCACGTCGGGTTCACCAAATTATGTCGTAATACGTGAAGTCTTGCTTGAGAATGCTCCGGGCACCTGGCTGTGGAAGATAAAAAGAAAATACGCCACAACAAAATCCTAACAATTCTAATAGAATCTTAATTAACTTCTATTAAACCTTAACAATATTTTTCAGCTTGATTCAATCTTAAAGAAATTATAAAAGAAGAATAAATGAGTCATTCAATAATCATAATAGAAAATAATATATAAAATGCTAAATTTAGAAAATACTAAAAATAGAATCTTAAAACCCTAAATCATATCTTATTCAAACCCTAGTCAATCCCTAAGTCAAACCTTGATCAAACCTTAGTCATACCCTAAGTCAAACCTTGGTCAAACCTTAGTCAAACCCTAAGTCAAATCCTAGTCAAATCCTAGTCAAACCCTAATCAAACCCTAAGTCAAACCCTAATCAAACCCTAAGTCAAACCCTAACCCTAATCAAACCCTAACTCAAATCTTGGTCAAATCTTAATCAAACCCTAAGTCAAACCCTAAGCAATTTCTAAGGCAGTTTTAGAACCACAATAACTACCAAACAAACCGTTGATCTTGATTGAAATATTTCATACACCTTAACAATTAAGTTAAAAACACACACACCAAGTTTGAAGAAGATCCAACTTACCAAGAAGAAGAAAAACTTACAAATTTGCTCGGGTATCAGCCGGCCTCCTTCTCCAATCTTCACGCCAATATTCCAGTGCCTAAACCTCCTATTTGCACCGTTCAACTGCTTCCAAATTTCACAAGCATGTAGGAAATTAAGTCTTATACACACACACATAAATTTCACCCCAATCCAACTGATAGATTGATCAAAATCTGCAAAACTCTAACTGACCTTTAAAACCCAATTCCAGAGACCCCAACTCACATAAATTTCAATAACCTTTGATCAAACCGTTAGATCAATCTCAAATTCACAGCACACATTGACAACAACAATACCCAAAAACCCACAAATTTCCAGCCGTAGATCTGCTGCAAAGCTTCTGGAATTGCCTAAACCATCAACCCTAATTTATTTCACAAAATCTAAGTAGCCAAAATAAACCCTGACTTTGCAAAGCTATTACAAAGTCGTTTTCTCTCCAAATCACTCAAAATCAACTCCTATATAAAACCCTTCAAGTTCACTCCCTAACCCCAATCTCCGATCTGCAAAAAGACTCTCCATTCGCCGTCGGCACGCGGTTTTGTGCCCTGGGGTCTGGTTTCGACCCAGGTTCTTAACCGGCCCTCTCCGGATATCAACTCTTGTAGTTTTGAGGTAAATTTTTCTAAAACCTACTCTTAACTTCTTATTAAACATACCTATACCAATTATTTTTCTAATCTACTTTGTTTTACCATTTTTATGGCTTTACAAAGTAAGTAGAAATCCCTTTTATAAAAGGCAGCATTAGCACTTTTTAATTTTTACTACCTCCTTGTCTATTATCTATTTTTCTAAGATAATTTTCTCAAATATTTTCATTTGAGCTCTTCTATAATATAATCATTCCTCCCCTCTTTCACCTAGTAGTCATATTACTACACGACAACGTATTGTCTTATTTGAAAATGCACCAAGTACTTGGTTATAGAAGATAAACTTGTATATTGCAACTAATCAAGAATCTAATAATTTTAATATAATCATAAATAAATTCCAATTGAATCTTTAATAATCCTAATCAAATCTTAAAGAATCATTAAAAAATCCTAAAGAATTTTAATAAAATCATTAAAAAATCTCAAAGAAATCCTAAAATTTTTTTAAATAAGTCATAAAGAAACTTAAAGAAATCCTAACCAAATCCTAGCCAATCTTAATGAAATCTTAAATAAATCCTAATTAAATTTTAATCAAATCTTAAATAAATTCTAATTAAATTTTAATCAAATCTTAAATAAATCTTAATCAAATTGTAATCAATATTAATTCAATCTTAATAAAATCCTAACAAAACATCAATCAAATACTATGTCAAGTTCTAATCAATCTTAATTAATTTTTAATAAAATCCTAATAAAACTTCAATCAAATATTACGTCAAGTTCTAATCAAGTCCTAAGTCAAATCCTAATTAAATCTTAATCAAATCCTAAATCAAGTCTTAATCAAATCCTAATCAAATTCAAATCAAATTCTAAGTCAAATCTTAAGTCAAATCCCAGTCAAATCCTAATCAAATTCAAATCAAATTCTAAATCAAATCCTAAGTCAAATTTTAAGTCAAATCCAAAATCAAATTCCAATCAAATTTTAATCAAATCCTAAGTCAAATCCTAATCAAAACCTAATCAAATCCTAAATCAAATCTTAATAAAATGTTAATATATTAAATAAATCATAATCAAATCTAATAGCAGATTTAAAACCTCAATAATTATTAAATTAATCATTGATCTTCATTTAAAATTTATAATTTTTTTAATCTACTAGTTAAAAACAAGCATACAAAATTTGAAAGAATTTGAATTTATAGATTGGAAAAAAAACTCTTAATTCTTTCAAATATTTGCCATTCTTCTTCTCCAACCTTGATGTCAATCTTCCAATGTCAATATCTCATTTTTGTACTATTTATATATTTTAAAATTTTATAAAAATATTAAAAATTAAATTAATTACTAGTTTAAAAAAGAATCATTCCAATCTAATTAGAAAATTGCTTAAAATCATACAAATCTTTACTGACCTTTAAAATCCAATTTCTAAGATCCTAATTCATTTAAATTCCAACAATGTTCAATCCAACTATTAGATTAAGCTAAAATTTATAATGTTCAATATAATTAGATTCACAAATCTATAAATTTTTATCTATAGGTTTATTGCAAAACTCACAATATGCTCCAAAATGTGAATCCACTTTATTTCTCAATAACCAGAGTTATTCAAATAGAACCTTGATTTTGCATAGCTTTCACAAAATTATTACAAATTCAAATCCCTTGAATCTAATATTTAGAGAAACCTTATTAAGTCTATTCTCAAACCTTACTCTTTGATCAACAAAAAAAATTCTCCATATACTATAGGAATATGGTTTTATGCCTTAGAATCTAGTTTCAACCCTGGTTTACAATTGGCCCTCCTCAAGTATCAATCTAAGGTTTTTTTAGATAATTTTTATTACAAACTATCCTTTACTTTGATCTTAAGATGTCTATAGTAGTATTTTTGTTGATCTATATTATTTTGTCTTGTTTATGGTCCTACAAAGTAAGTAAAAGCTCTTTTTATAAAATAATAATATTAACACCAAATATTTTTATTATCTCTCTATTTTTTTTAATCTATATTTTTTAAATTAATTTTATAATTTAGTCTTTAATTAAGCTTCTCTATAATATATGTCTTCTTTTACTCTTTTATCCTATAGCCGTGTTACAACACAACAGCATGAGATAAAGTAAGACCAACTATTTATTTTCTTTAGCACCAATATTTTTCAAAGGAAGTTGAAATACCACTTTTGGAATAAGATCTACTCCCATTTTATATAAACCAATGCAATCATTGGATTTTAAAAGAATATTATCATAATAAAGAATATTCTTATAAATATTTTAAAAATAAATATAGAAGAAATTCCAAATAGATGCATTATATAATAGAATGTGATATGTGGCTATAGCTTCTCCAACAATAAGAGAAGTCAAAGGTCCTTCAAAAAGATTTTTAACTTGATAAAGACTATTCCTATATAGAATGGCTACTTGATGAGATTTTAGGTGAATATCAATTAAAAGAAATTCAAGTTTCTACCATAAGAAATAATTTTATAAATTATGAAAAGAAATAAGAAAATTGAATTGAAGGAATTTATCCATATGTGTCTATATTTTTTCAATTTTATTCCAAGTTTTAAATCTTATGCTCTACTTATGATTTGGAATTGTCACCAAATCAAATCAGGTATCTAAATCCTATAGGCAATGGATTTAACATTCATCAATCTAAAACAAAGAAATTATTGAATATTACCTTAACTTGATTGAAGAGCCACCAGCATCTATTTGAACAAGAGTACTTTGGTAGCTTCTTTTGGATCAATTATATCTAGATATCTTTTTGCATGATCCTTATAACAAGTATTCCATAATACTTTGAACTGTATTAAGGTAGTTATATTTCTTCATTAAAAAAATTTAACCATAGATTTGATTTTTTGAATAACTTTCACAAATCTAATCTATATAGCTAAGAAGAAATATAGCAAGGAGAATAAGATGTTATACACAATAATGGCTCTATTTATTATGTTAATTTTTATCAAGCACCAATAGTCTAACTTTTGTATCATTTTATTTTTCAAAAATTAATCAACATCTTATATATTCAATAAAATACTAAAGAAGGTTCTAAAAAATTTATTAATATTGACAATACAATGAAAGAATTGACTTATTGCTAAAGCATGGTTAATCATTGAAATATAGTCATTACCAATGATGTACTAGAAGGTTTAAAAAAATTTGATACCTGCACAGTTTGAGCTGGATACTTTGTCTTTAGCCATTTTTTAAATGACCTCTTCAATTTTATTCATAGCTAATGGCTTAGATAAATCCTTGTTCATTATTTCAATAACCTTGTATGGAATATTACTAAGCTGTAGTATTCCATACTCATATGAATAGTAGTTGTAGCTTCCACATATTTTTTGGAACCTTGAATTTTTTTATAAAGATTCAAATAAAAACTAAACTAAATATGTTTTAAATTTAGATGTTCATTTTATAACTTACTATAGAAAATTTTTAGTTATATATAATAATTTTAGAATAATAATTTTTAAGCATATTATAGAAAGCTTTGCCAAAATTGTCTCTTATTTGTCTCCATGTAAGTTAAGCTTAAATGGCCTTCCTTTCTTGTTTCCAATCTTCAAAATAGTTGAGGGATATCTAAACATTTTTAAGTTAAGATTGAAGGCCAATGTCTTCAAGATTTGTTTGAAGAGTAGACTATATTTCTTATAGTTGGCCTTATAATTTGATATATCATTATATATATAAGAATGCTTATTCATTATTAAAAGATTTATAGAAACAAATAAAAATCCTCATATGATGAATGAAGGAACTTCTACTATTATAATGAGACCAAATTTCATTAACTTATTGAAAAACTTAAAGATTATTTAAACAAAAAATATTTATTCTAAAAATAGAAGATTTAAGTTTGGATTTTTTGAATTGAAATTGGAATCCAATGAGAAGATGGTTAAAAAAAGCACAATCACCACTAATATAATAGCTTTGAATTTGATCAATTTGTAATGAAAAAAAACTTATATAAATTATGTATAATTTTATAAGTACTCATATCCCATTTTTTTTATTATCTTAAGAATAATTTATGGAATGGCCATAATTGAGCGTATCAATAATAGAGAAGAGTGGTATAAAATCTTTTCAATTATTTTTTTTTTTCTAATGAAGATTCTTCTACAAAAAGAGATTTTATTTCTTACAAACTCTACTATATTCTAGTCACCACTAACAATGTAGGAAGAATTGAAGGATAGTAATTCTATTAGGTCCAATCATATTTGACTAAGTTCTTAATATTTGTTGGAGGCATATAGATGTTAGGAACATATACCTTAAAAGTTCACAAAACATTCTAAAACATTCTAGAGATTTTTTAGTTGATAAAAGTAGCTCAAGAAGATTTGTAATTAGTGGAAAGAGCTCGTGAAGCTTCCAAGTTGGTAGAAGCTACTCAAGAAGCTTCTTAGTTTGATAGAAGTCGCTCAAAAAGCTTCTTGGACATGTATATATATTAGAATTGAGACGAAAGAGTTCTTCAATCTTGACAATGCATCTCTTGGAGTTCTAACTCACCTTCTTAGTATTATTTGTGTATTTATGTAAAAAATTCAAGTCCTTGTTGGTTTCTTTTTAAAATTTCTTTTTAATTTAAGTCTTTTGTATTGAATTTTCATGTTCTTGACAATTTGTTGAAATTACCTTCATCTCCAATATCAAAGTTGAGTCTTTCTTATTAGAAAGTGAAATATTCTTCTTCTTAAAGGTATACTAGCGCTTTAGAGGTTGCAAATTACCCTCTTCTAAATTCATATTGTCTTCTTATAGATTCATTTCTTTTTCTCTTAGAATGGTTAAAAATCAACATATTAATATGATTAAATCTTCTAAGTCCAAGTTAGATACCATTATAAGCATTCTTAATACTTTATCTACTAGGATTGCGGAGATTGAAGGGATTGTTGTAAGACTTTATAACAATGCAATATTTAGAGTACCACAACTTAGTTTGCATCCACTTCAAACTTCTACGCTTGAAGATTTAGTACTACCTATGTTGCACCAAAGAAATCTACTTGTTCAGCAATGTAAGGAGCCTTGAGTTAATCTTTTGCAGAAATATGATGATACACATTGTTATATTGCGGTTCAGCTACCGTGTGAAAAAAATGTATATATATATTTAATATATAATTTATTATACAGTTAAATAAAAGCCATATCAATAGATTTTATTGATTATAAGATATAATTAGATTATTAATTTAAAAAGAATCTATTTAATAGGACTATTAATAAAATTTATACAATCTTATTTTTTTCTTGATAGTGATTTTGAAGTTGATTTATATTGAAAATAACTTATATATGTATGTATGTATGTATATATATATATATATATATATATATATATATTTTTTTTTTTTTTTTTAAGTCACCTTTGTTAGACATTGGTGATCCTTAAAATCTTAGTTTACTTCTTTTATTTGGTGCTTAAAGCACCAAGTATATAAATCTTAAAAGAAAAAGGGTTAGAAAAGGATTTTTAGTGTAAAAAAGATAGTTTTGCCATCCATGTGGATGGATAGAGGTGGATGATAGAAATCTCTATTCTAATTGGCCAAAAATCATGCCCAATGGGCTTTAAGGAGGCTACCTAAGGATTTATTAGGGATTAGGATTTGTTTTTGGAAAGGAGTTGAACATCAAAGGCTATGATCATAAGGTTTAGGTTTTTGGATCTGATTTAGGTGCAAATTTTGTGTGATTTTCACTTTTTATGAAGAACTTATAGGCGCTCAAAGTTAAGGTGTTGATTTTGGACCTATTGTCACTCTTTTGGATGTAAATTGCGCATATAGAGAGCAATCAAGGATCAGCAATTGGGATTGGAGAGAGCACTTTCACAGCTACATTTTTTATATACGGCTCAATAAAATCCAAGCTGAAGTGAAGGCGAAATTTGGGATTGAAGTCAGTGCTTGTAAGCTAAGGGCAATAAGTGACCTCGCTTAACTAGTGGTTATATTTTGAGCTATATCTTAAGCAATTGGATATATTTTTAGCTCAAAATTTCTAAAAGTGTATATGTTTATGTTATAAGACTATGTACAAAAATTTTGTGGCATTAGGATTTTGGATTTGTGAGATATAAGGAAAATAGTGCTCAAGTGTTTCTAAGCTAAGGTTTTAAGTACCTGATGGGGTTTCTAAGATATCAAACAATTGGTAGCGAATTTGTAGTTGAATTTTTTGTGGTTAAGCTTAAGAAAAAAAAATCTATTATTTCTATAAGTTTGAAGAAGACTAAATTGTTGGATCAAAATATATGAATTTCTAAAGTTCAAGAAGAAAAACATTCTTTGCGGGAAAAAAATACTTTGAAGGGATTTTGTTGCAAATTTTGACTTTTGTTTATACTAAAAGGGTTTTGGAAGCCAAGACTTCATAGAAGTGTAAAAAATGGGTATATAGAGCCATGATAATTTTTTGATCTATAGATGAGTCTTTAAAAGATTCCTAACAATTTTCTACATGTCATAGAAAAATCCTATGTACAAACCTACTTATAAATAAGAGGTTTTATCTATACAATACATATTTTTATATTATTGTGTATATTTTTCCTTCTTATTAAGTACAAATAATTTATTAGAGCTTAGCCAATAAGTTACAAATAGACTTTCTACAGCCAGATACCCAATATATTCCCAGATAGAAGTTCACGCCATACGACAACGTTTGAAGTTCTAAGGATTTGTCAACTAAATTTAATTGATAATAGTTCTATAACTTCATATTTGTGTGACAAAAGAATCATAGATTGGATTGATTGATGCCTTACTTATAAAATAAGTATTATTATAATTTTTTCCCTTGTTTGAAAAGAGATCTCCAATTTTAAGCAACTTTGAAGCTTTTATAGAAGCATTTACAGAAGCATTTAAAAAATATAACAAGGCTCATTGGACAATAGCTAAGATTTGAGCATTGTGATAAGGAGCATATTTTACATTGATCTAAGCATCCAATTTTAGATAACTAATATGCAACATCAATTGAAATGAAGGAATTATGATTAATTAATTCTATTAGAAATTAAGAGATAATATAAGAGATTTATTATTACTTTTGAATCCATAATCACTCAATGAAGCCATTAACTAAGCTATAAAATGTGATAATTGACTATTTCAACATTGTCAAGATCAACATTGATAAACTTTAACAAAATAACATGCAATCCAATATACTCTTATTACATTAATAAATAGTCTTAATTTACATTCAAAAATAAAAGATATATAATTTGATGTAGTATATTTTAAATCTTTTAGTTTATTAAAAAAAACAATTAGATAGAAGAAGATCTATATTTATATTATAGATAGAAGAAGATCTATATTTATATTATAGTAAGGAAGGCCATAAAACTTGTAATTATTCAAAAAAATAAAATCAATCCATCACCAAAATCAAGAATGCAATCATTCAAGAAAACAAAGATGTTCAATCATAATAGGAACCATGCGAGTGGACAATTCAACATTGCAAAACTATTCAGGTTCCTCTCTTTTTACTCAACTTGCTTGTTGTTTTACAATTTCTTTGTGTTTTAGTCCTTAAAAGCTTCAGGCCTTCTCTGATAGCGCCATCTATAAAATAATACCTATAGAAGTATCATTTAAAGACCATAACAATCAAATTATATTCAATATTATTAAGACTATTTCAAACTCTATTATTCTTGGACTTTCTTGGTTGAAAAAGTATAATTCATCTATAAATTGGAAGTTGCAAAGAATGACATTTTCAATAGAAATCCTTGCAAGAAAAATTTGTAAAAAGTCATAAGTTAGTAAGCCTTTATTTATTAGAACAAGAGCCTTAATAAGATTGGCTAAAGAAGATATATCATTCATAATTTATGTAACTCTAATTTTTAAAAAAATGACTTCATTGGCAATTATTCTAAAATAGTATAATAAATTTTAAGATGTTTTTCAAAAGAAGAATACTGATATATTACTAGAGTACTGACCATATGATTGTATCATAGATGTTTAGAAATAAATGTAATTATTTTTTAACTCAATTTATAACCATTTTCAAAATGATCTTTTTGCATTAAAAAATTATATTGATGAAAACCTTGCAAAGAACTTTATTAGGCATTCAAAGTCTCCAATAAGTACACCTATATTCTTTGTGAAGAAAAAAGATGATTCCTTGTGTATGTCCATTGATTTTTGGAGATTGAATAAAATAACAATGAAAAAATATTATCCACTATTATTAATCTTACGACTTTTGAAACAACTTGACCAAGCTAAGATATATACTAAGATAGATCTTTGTGGAGCATACAACTTTATACACATCAAAGAGGAAGATGAATAAAAGACTATATTTTGGACAAGGTATGGATATTTTGAATATAATATCATATCTTTTAGAATAACAAATTTATCCATTATCTTTTAATATTTAATCAATGACATCTTTCAAGAGCATCTAGACAAATTCGTGGTGATCTATCTTGATGATATCTTAATCTATTTAAAAAATCTAGAAAAATTTGAGAAATATGTAAAGTTAATATTATACAAGCTATAAAATATTGGTCTATATACCAAACTAAAAATATATATATTTTATCAATTAAAGATAGAAGTTTTGGGATACATCATATCTACTAAAAGTTTGATAATGGATTCCAAGAAGGTGGAGGTGGTTATATAATGGGCCATTCCAAAGATTATAAGAGATGTATAATATTTTTTTAGATTTATCAATTTCTATCAAATCTTCATCAAAAATTATTCTCAAATTATTGCCCTATTTACTTAATTGATATGCAAAGATAAGTTAGAATAAGTGCCTCAAGCAAAGAAGGCATTCCAAGATTTCAAAATAACATTTATCACAGCTCTAATTTTATTGTATTCAAATTTTATAAAAATATTCTATATAGAGACCAATGCTTTGGATTTTGTACTATGGGTTTTACTTTCATAAATGGGTATAGATAATAAATTCCATCTTGTTGTATTTTATTCTCAAAAGTTTTTTATTATTAAAAATAATTATAAAATCTACAATAAAGAGCTCTTTGCTATTATGGATTATTTTTAAGAATGGCATTATTTTTTTAAATGAGCAATATATCTTGTGAGTATATACACATACTATAAGAATCTGAAATATTTTATATCAACTTAGATTCTTAATCATTTTCAAGCTTGATGAAATATGTCATTATCTTGATTTAA
The DNA here is from genome assembly GCA_036785485.1 of Physcomitrellopsis africana. NCBI lineage: Eukaryota > Viridiplantae > Streptophyta > Bryopsida > Funariales > Funariaceae > Physcomitrellopsis > Physcomitrellopsis africana. Next base: position 82,787 of record JAWRVF010001183.1, on the reverse strand, counting down.
CTTTGTTATCATTTATTGATCTGAGAAGCAATGAAGGTTGTCTAATGTTTTATCAATGAGATCATATCTTGTACCAAGGATAGAAGAGGTAGTATTTGATCAATAATATATAATTTTGTAAAAATTGGAGCAATTTTATCTTTGTGCTACTATTACATTAATACCTATTGATTCTAATTTTCTCCATGAAATGTATGTTGCAACCACTATTATGCTTTAGCCCTTGATATCATGTGTTGTTTTAATGACAATGCTAACAAATTCAAGCTTGAAGAAGGCTTTTAACATTTTAAAGAATATTTGTATATTCCAAAAGAACCAATATGATTGCATATTCTTAAATCTTGCTGTGACTTTCTAAATACAAATTATTTTGAATTTAACAAGACCTTAGAACTTATTTTCCAAGATTTTTTATGGTTTCAAATGTGGAAGGTTGTAAAGGACTTTGTGCTTTCTTATAACATCTGTTCAAGGTCCAAGAATCCTCGACATTGCTCTTATGAATTTTTATAGTCCTTGTATGTTCCAAGATGGTCATATTCTTCTATTTGAATGGATTTCATCACAAATCTAGTACCATCCAATTCATTGGACAACATCTTTGTGGTGGTGGATTAACTTACAAAGATAATTCATTTTATTCTTTGTAAAAAAACTATTTCTTGTAGAAAAACGGCAAGGCTCTTTCTTAACAATATATATCAATATCATAGATTATCAAATGATATTATATTTAATTGAAGATTCTAATTTGTATCTAAGTTTTAAAAATATTTTTTCAAAAATATTGAAGGTGGTCATTAAACTTTCTTTGGCTTTTCATCTTCAAATTGATTTCCAAACAGAATAAATTCATTAATTTTTGGAATAGTATTCACAATGTAGCATCAACTATCAACAAAATGATTGAATCTCATATCTATTGTTAGTAGAATTTGTATATAATAATATTATTCATGCGTCATGTAAATCATTATATTCACTCATTAGTTGTTTTAGGATAAAAGAATGCATTTAGAATGCCAAAATTATAATTACAAAATAAAGATATATTTAGATGATGCTAAATGAAGGAGAATAATATAAGTAAGAAAGAAATAGGATTTTAGTAAGTCTTGGAGGCAATTATCTTAGTTAATTTAGTTTTTTTCTTAATTATAAGAATTAGCATTTAATTATTAAGACTAATGTCTACATTGGCCTTTTATCTCTATATACTACTTATTAAAAATATGTAAATATTACTTAATAGGTAGAAGAAGCATGAAAAATAAATCCCGTGTCTTTTTAGTTATTTATGTAGAAAATAGGATTTTTAGTTGATTTTAATTGATTTTATTATTATAAAAAATCACCAAGATAGTTTTAAATTGATATTATTATTTTATAAATATTATATGAATTTTTAAATTTTATTTAGAATTTATTTAAAAAAATTTAGAATAATTTTGAAAACTTTGGTAAAAATGAGTTTTATCACCTTGGGAGTCATTATGAAGAAATGGAGCAAGATTTGAAGGAAAATAAGGTTCTTAGGCTAATTGGATATTTTTAAATACCATAGTGAAATCAAAATTATAAAAAAATAAATTTTAATAGTAGAAAATAGGAGGACCAATAATTAGTATAGTCCTTGTAAGAAAGAAGGTGCACAAGTTCCATATGGATTGTGGCACCTTAGATGTAGGTAGGAAGAGAAGACTAAGGCCTTGTGGCCTCTCTAAGACATCCTTATATACTACTTATGAACTTTGGTGAGAATTGAATTCATAATCTCTTAAACAAGTTATCCTTGAGATAAAAAAATTCCACTTAATTTTTTAATTATTTACCTTCTATCTTTGGACTATCATAATTTATTCATAGTAATTCAAATTTATATATTTTTTATATCATTGGAAAGATTTTAAAAAATTATATATTTAAAAATATAACTTTTATTTTTTATTTTTATTTTTTATTAAGTAAAAATATAATGAATAGACTGTGACGTAGTTTTGAATTGTGTACTTATTTAATACCATTTACTTCCCTTGTTTTGTGGTTGTTATTCTTGTTGCTTTTTTTATTTGCTTCTTTCACTTCATACCACCAATTACAAACTATTCTTAAGTGAGGCCATCTTGTAACTTGAGTTGAAAGATGAATTTTACTCTCACACCTCAATTCAACAAATATCATTTTATTCCAACTATGAATATCACTCAAAGCTTGATCTATAGAATATATTAAAGATTAACAATCTAGTAGCTAAAAGATTTACAAAGCATCTATTATAATATCAAATAATTTTGAAGCTTCAATTACAAGCAACTCAAGATGCTTATAAGGCATCTACAAATAAATTCAAGAATCAATGGCCTACTTTTTATATTGGAGATCAAATATGGCTTCTTTGACAAAACATCAAGACCAAGCAACTATATAATAAGTTGGGCTATTAGAGGTTAAGACCATTTTTCATCCAGAAGTAAATTAATCCAGTGGCATATCGCTTAAAACTACCATCTTCTATGAAGGTACATTTAATTTTCCATATTTTTTTTTTGGACCTTATAAAGAGTTGCATATTCTAGAAAGAATACAACAATTATCACTTAGTATCAAAATTAAAAATCATAAAGAATACGAGGTAAAAAAGGTGTTTGATTCATAGTGAAGGTAGAATAAATTGGAATACCTTATTCATTCATATGACTATGATATCAATGAACACACATAAAAACCAGCCAAAAATTTTGCCAATGCATCTTTAAAAATATAAGAATTTTATTGATTCTATTTTTATAAATCCAAACATGTTTGATGATAACTTTTTGGTGAAGATTAGATTCAAAGAATATTCATAAGAAGAGGAGAGTCAAATCAAAGCCTTTATTAGTATATAATCATTTGTTTCAAGATAGAATAGAGTTGTAGAAGTAAATTAGTTGCCATGTCAAACCTTCAAATATTAAGAGATTTAATAGAATAAGATTCAAAAGATTCACTTGCTATACAAATTTTGAATAAACTAGTATAATTTTTATAATCTTTAATTGAGGAAAGTGAGGATGATATATTTCAGCGCCAAGTATGATCATAGTTGGAGCCATTAAGAGCAACATTTAACCATGTAAGACTTGATTCCAATATTTAAACTTTAGTGATATTGCTTGAGCTTCAAAAAGTGAATTTTTGTAAACTTAAGATCTTATTTAGATGATATTTAAAAGATTGCAATAAAATTCAGATCTTTGGATAGGATGTTTCAACAACAGAGGTACTAGCTCAAAGCTGTAGGCAATCTCTTTTAGAACTAATAGAACCTATTGCCCAAGAATACAGAACAAAATATATAACTTCATTAATATATTATATTCTTAACTTTCTATATATATAGAAAGATTTTTGAAGATATGAATTTTTTTTAGAACTCATTGCTAGAAAAAGAGATGATGTTAGAGCCTACACTTTGAAAATGTACAAAATCTTATAAAATATTTTAGAATTTTTCTAATTGGTGAAAATAATTTAAGAAACTTTGTAGTTAGTAGAAAGAGCTCGAGAAGCTTCCAAATTGGTAGAAGCTGCTTAAGAAGCTTCTTAGTTTGATGGAAGCTATTCAAAAATCTTCTTGGACATTGATATATATATTGGAGTCAAGGCTAAAGAGTTCTTCAATCTTGATAATACATCTCTTGGAATTCTAGCTCACCTTTCTTGGTGTTGTTTGTATACTCATCTAAAAAATTCAAGTCCTTGTTGGTTTCTTCTTGAAACTTCTTTCCAATTTAAGTCTCTTATTTTGGATTCTTATGTCTTTAACAATAGATTAATGATACTAATGGAATTATTGAGAATACTCTTAAAGATGATCTAAAGAATCATATTATACATAAAAGAGCTGGCATTTTGAATTATATATTTTATAGAAGAAAAAATAAGTATATAAAATACCACTAGCACTTGCACCATTGGAATTGTTTATATAGCCAAGTGCAACTTCTAAAATTAAAAAAACTTACATTTGGCCATAAAATCTTTATCAACTCTTATGCTTTAGAACCACATATTTTATGTTCTTAAATAAGAAGAATATTACATTTTAGAAAAATACTTTGTATATAACTTTGTAACTTCAAAACTTTAGATGGATCATTTAATCCACAAACATTATAATTGATTTTTAAATTCATCCACAATCTACGAGAAAAGCTGCTTGGATCCTCACATCAATTAGTAATTGTCGCTTCTTAGATCCTCACATCAATTAGTAATTGTCTAGACCTTTTTCAGTCTTAATGTGTAGCATTTCTTCCCCTATCCCTTCTCGTCCTAGGAGAGAATAAGGGAGAGAAATCTCTAGAACTTCTCTTACTTGCACTATTGATATAAAACTTAGAATCAAACTTTTTCCAATCAATGGATGTATTGGGATGGAAGCTAACTTGACTCTAAAGAGAGGAAATTGTTCCAACATAATTTATAGCTTGTGGGTCATCATCCAACTTTGTCATATGAATTGGGCTAAAAAAAGACGCATTTCACAGCCTAGAATGAGATCCACTGCTGATAGATAAATGAGGGGGGCTAGAAGGTGGATTAGTACTAGGACACAACCTTTCCTGGTCAGAGCCCGAGTGTCAGGGTGAACATCCGGCCCCTCCGGCAGGGCATAGGTCAAGGCCACAGCACCTCGCCTCGGAGACCCGACAAAGTCAGGGTCTTGCCCTGGCTTGGAAGCAAGTGGGGACCGGCCCTGCTGTGTGGTACTATCCAAGGCCAGTGGCTTGGATAGTACCACACTTTGCCTGCACCTTGGTTTGAGTATTGTAACTCCCTGTCCTTTTATGGCAAGCCGGGCTCTACTGTTTTTTTTGAGATACCCGTCGAGCCTCGAGGCGCAGAACCTCCATGTTGTTGGAACTACAGTTGGGTCGCGCCAAAGGGACCAATGCTTCCGGCGGTCTAGCATCCACGTTGAGCCTGGGATAGAAATTTGCAGTAGTCCCTAGGATTTCTGTCGCTCTCAACGTTACTGTAGATGGGGCTGTTTCCACCTCTTAAGATCTCGTAAGCATCTGTCCAGGTAGTCCCAAGACCTAATCCGAGTTCTACAACTGGGAACTCTGAAGAGCCTGAGGCACAATGAAATTAATATCATCTTGCACAGGCCCGTCGCTTGGTAATATTTCCCGCATGAGAAGTTCTTGATAATTCGCCCTAAGCGCATCATCTATCATCTGACCAAGATCAGAAGGCACCGAGGTTTCTAAATGTGTGTACTTTGTGCTTCTCCAGTCATTATTTTTTCAATATTTCTCTTGTTCCCGGAAGTTGGATGTTGTTTGAGCGGGTTATGCTCTCCTTTGGTTTGCAAAGTGGAGCCCAATTATATAGATCTAATTATATTTATATTATCAACATTTGACAAGGTTTCGATTGGAGCAGGAGGAGATTCAATAACTGCCGCCTTGTGGAGAGGAGCCATCTTTGATCCCGGAAATTCCAAAGCTGCATTGATGGCCTCATCGATCATCTCCTCTGCCACAGCCGGAGTCATCACCTATGTTGTGGACTGCAATCCTATATTTGGCATGCCAATATTGGGGATGTTTGTGCTCGTCATCACAAACACCTCCAACTTTAAATTACTTGTCTCACTTTGTAATGCCAGAGAATCGTTAGGCCGTTTGGCTGGGTACAGATAGGAAATATCTACCGTTTGGTTCAAACCCGTCCTGGTACAATTTTCAAGTGTTTTTTTCCGTGGATAACTCCGGATCAGTTGACTGGACTTGATGTTTCTGAACTTAACTATGTTGTATAGCCTGCTTCAGGCTGCCCCTCCCAAGTAATTGATTGCCTTTTGAAATGCTCTGAGGAGCCACCTGATGTTGGTCCGAAGATTCCTCCAATTGAGGCTTGCATGTAGACATGATCATAATATTTGTCTACATAACCGTCAAGTTAATTCCCTCAATAGCGTGTAGAGCTTTTTTTTTTAAAAAAAACTTTTTTCAGATGTAGCCACTGACCTCGTTGTAAGCACTCCAATTGTGTCTTTACAGACCTCCCGCGTCTTATGTTGTACAAGGGTGAACCCATCTGTTGCAATGTTAAGGTAGTCCATAACCATTGAGGTGATAGGTAGATTTGTACCTTGATTTTTTTTTTCCTACTGGTTTTAAAGTTGGGTTAGGATCGTTAGTCTTTAGAGTAGCCTCAGGTTCGGTTCCTTCCTTTAGTCTTGGCAAGTGCGGAGCAGTCTTTGATTCTATGATTTGTCTCTAAACAAAAACGGCATCTGATTGGTAGGTTAAGATAATCAATGAAAACAGATTTCTTCAAGTTAGTAACCGAAATGTGAACTTTTAGCTCAAGTTTCTAACCGGCAGTCGAGTCCATTGCAACACAAAACCTTGGCTCCGTTGTATTTCCATTAGCCGCCCGTTTGCCTAGCACTTGACCAAGCCCAGCTGCAATTTCAATTACCATAGGGAGAAATTCCTCTGGGAGGCCTTTTAAAGTAATCCAAGTCGGAAGTTTGAATGAAAACAAGTAGCTGCTATCCGGTTGCCATATAGCTCGCAGGTTGAAGTGAGGGTCCCAAGCTTAAAAGGTACATAACCTAAGAGAAGAGTGGTACGGAGGTTTAATAAGTACACGGCGTAGCACCTCTTTGGAAGACATTTTAAGAAAGATACACCCATGTCCCATATTTTTTCCGATAACTATAGAGCCACCTACAAGGATTTCCAATTCATCTCTCTATGATAGTAATCCAGAGTTGTCCAATTTGCCACGCACAAAACAGGCAATAACCGTACTTTGACACAATTTCGTAACCATCTCTTCGAACAATTTCTTGATTCACCAATATCTCCCTTGGCTCTGTTCACAAGAAGAGTCCTGCATAACTGCAAGAAAAACTAGGAGGTAGTGACTCACCAAGGGATTGCCAAGTTCAGTGAGGGAGGCCGTATTTCCGATGCGAATCGTAAGTTGCAAGAATGTCCCTCTCCTCCTTTAGGTCCGTCGGGAGGACAAGATTGTTATCAGCTCTTTTGAAGCGGCTAGACGGTCCCGCAGTACCACCCACCTCGCTCCTGACATTATCTACATACGACCTCATCATGCACCACATTGACACAAAAAAAAAAAAAAAAAAAAAAAACCGGCGCAGAGACAGACCTTGCTCTTTTCTCACAGACTATTGTGTTGTTACCAGGAGCCTAAGCGGCGCGGCAACGGGCGCGCTTGTTGCATACAGACAAAACACCACTTCAAAACCCTAAAATCGCCGCATTCACATTCCATCACGCACCACGCTCTCTTTCATCTCATATTCAAACAAGTTAAACATCAATATTTTAGTACATGAAAATAAAATAATAATAATAATAATAATACTCAACATTTTATACCAAGATTCAATTAGACTTACAAGATATAATGTACAAAAAAATTGAAAAAATAATAATAATAATAAATAATGATGAAGTTAGGTGAAACTTTTAAGAACTTAATAAAATGATTTGAGTCATGTATACTAAAATTTTAAATCTATAAATAAATAAATGATGAAATTTTGGATTAGAAATTTGGTAATCTTTTTTTTTTGAAATCTCAAATAATTTAATTTTGATATGTTACAATATGCTATTACTTAGGTATTTTATTATATTTCTTTCTGTGATTATTGTTCATTGATTTAAGGTTTCTTAAATCAATAATCTATATTAAAATTAACATGATATTTTATTTTATTTAAATGAAATAAAATATCAAATTCGATTTAGTGATAGTGTACATGTTTATAGATTTTGTTGAACAAGTGAAGCTGTAAATAAACATTGATTATCAACATGAAGAATGAAACTATGTGTGAGATGTCCAAATTCTTCCACCTTTATTACATCAAGCTGATTGTTATCTTTAAGTAATTAGTATTAAATCTCAAACATCACTATTATAGACTACATCATTATACATTCACGTGTATTTGCAAAAAGTGTTCGTTTTACTCTCAAATGCTCTCTTCTTAGTAATATATACTGTAATATGCGTATTTTTTAGCTTTAGTCGGTTATATATTTAAAACTAAATATACAACGGCCGATTAGTAAAAATATTAAAATGACATATTTAGGTGATGGTGTTTTTTTCACCTAAATAGTTTTAACATAATTCACAAAAACCGCATTCATCGTATATCATATATAAACCATAAAATTTAATAAGACATGTTTATCTATGATTATTTCAGAATTCAATAAAGTTAATACAAGCTTTTGCACTTTTCTGGAATCCTCAGCATCTTAAGACTTCCTCGTGGTGTCCGTGCCCAACATCCTTGCTGAGTGCGTTGGACTCCTGGAGCTGACTCCTCCCAATAACCTTAGTTCAAGAGCTTGCAACACCATGCATCATTCGCCTCCGTTCTGCATTCCTTACAAGTTGGCACTTAAAGCACGGATGCTAAGCTTAGCAGTGGTTCCTCGTCACGACAGCCTTAACAACGCATTAACCCCAATTCATTCAGCTCAAAGATCAAAACACAACTCATCACACAGAATCATCTTGGTGTAAACATTTTAATAAAAAATCGGACCACCCCCGCATGCAAAGTTGCACACAACCTCATAGTTACTCTCATCTCAACAAACGCTTGTTGCTTAGTAACATCATGGGATAACATGCTGAAGTTCGCTCAACACCTTCCATGAGCTTCATCATAGAGGATGAATGGTCAGAGAAACCACATTGACATCGGCAATCCGAGCCGACAAGAATCCAAATACAGAAGGCTGAAACAAAGAGAAATCAATAGCATGATTCGGATAAATGATCATGGGATTAAGCAGCAGAAGAGCTCTGCACCAATTGAAATTCCAAGCACAATTTAAAGAGTCCTCGAATGTTCTCACATAACCCCTGATCTTCAGCAAATATGTGAAGAGGCATGAACCAAAAGTATCAAAGAAATACAATTCTTACCTTTATGTACAACGTCAACATCTGACTTGGAAGGTTGAAAATATACCAGGTGCCGATGACAGCCTGCAAGCCTAATAAACAAAGAGACCTCTGTTGAAGCTTCACAAGAGGACATCAAGGTTTGCTTATCCAAGAAAAAGTTACCTGATTTTACAATGATTTCAGGAGGAACATCTTTGAACTACTGGTTTTTAATCAACCGGTTGATTAGCTAATGGCACACAGAAAGAGCAAAGCTTGACGTCTCCCGCCAGGGAAACCTCAAAATTCCATCCTTCATGAATATGTAGCAGAGTCTACGATAAGACTTGATGTAAATAGACTGTAGAAGAAATCTCCCAGTGGCTAATCACCACCTTACTCGGCAGATTAAGACAAAGAGCATACATCAAACACGTAGTATCTGAAGCTTGGTGGAAAAGGCTATTGCAACCCAATCAGGTTGTGTTGATGACCATTGCAACTGATTGATTTCTGCTCCTGCAGTGTAGGCTAATATTGGGTCCAAGTTGCCCTCTACAGGCTGGCTGATCGATGACAAATCCCAAATAAGAGCCTGCATAACGTTGAATCGCACGTAAGATTGTTGTGGGGATATATGAAGAACATATGGGTGCACAAAAGCAGACCAAAGATAACCATCCGCACTGCACGTATTTGTGCAGTGGGAGCTGTAGATCAACAGCTTGCTGACTTCTGATGATTACCTGTGAATCATCTCCGGCAGTGCATATGTGACAAGGGCTATGAGGAGCCCACGCAACAGAATTGACACACGCTTGGTGCCGTTGGAGCTCAGCAACTGGTACAGTCGGCACACGGATGTCCAGAACCACCACCTTTGAACTGTCCATCAAGATAGTGGCCATGTATCGAGGGTCCTGTTTGTTCCATCCCAATCGCAGAAGCGGCGTATCGGGCTGCGAACTCTCATATATAATCGTAGAGTGCTCCTTATCCCTTAAATCAAATACACGAACGGACCCATCTGCAGAGACGGAAGCAAAGACACCAGCACCTCCCCAGGCAATATCATAAACTTCTTTGTCATGCGCTATAAGTTGTGTGTCCACCACTTCTTTTTCAATATCCCAAATAGTACATGTGGTATCAATGCTCGACGTCCCCAGCCGCTTGGGTTCAGCCTCATTCCAATCGAACGAGGTTAGCGGGGCACAATATTCACTGTACTTGTTATTGTTAAGAACACTTTTACGTTCCACCTTATCATCGTGGATCTGCCACCAAAAAAATTATTAAAGATAAACAATCATTTCTAGTTAAAAAGGGGGAAAATTTTATTTTAAATTTAAAAATTGAATGGCCGACCACAAGTGATTGAAGATTGGATTCCACCACAAATAAGATACATAAATAACATTGAAATCTCTAAAAATTAAATTGGACTTTGAGAACCTCGGGCATAATTTCAAATAATGTAACTAAATCCAGGAATAAAAAGCTCCAGCATACAACAGTTTAGATCACCAAAACTTCTAAGACTAAGCCCTTCTCCATCCTTTGAAGAAGCAGAAACAATTGCCCTAATTTTTTTCTGAACGAAGGTGTTTCCAAAAGTATTGCTAATTCATTGTCAACTCAGAAGACAACATACCTGCCATATGCGTAGATAATCCCCAGTAGTAGCCAGCAAATCCGGTTTTTGACATTCTTTATCAGGAATGAACATAATTTTAGTGGTGGGGTAAGTATGCTCAAAAGAGAGCTTCGGGTCCGCCTTAAAGTCACAAGTCTCATCATCAAGCTGCACTATCTCCACCTTATTGCGATGGTCTTCAATAAAAGATCCAATTGCAAGACGCATATGCTTGTCTTTACGAACGCTCCAGTTCATGCCATATATAGGCCAGGGGGCTTCATATGTGTAGATTTCTGACCTTCGCTGGGGCTCCTGCCCATACATATCTATGCCCGACTCATGAGCCATTAATCCCACTCACGATGTTCTCGAACCGCGAATGAGTGTAGACGTCAAAGATCAATACATAATTTTCAAAACATACATCACACTTCCTGCAAGAAAGAATAATAGAAAGAGCTTAGTCAACAAATGCCATTCTTACGACTGTTGAGACTCGTGTTCAGATGCAGAATAAGGCAGAGCCCTAATAAGCCCCTTCTGTAATCGCTGCACAAATGCGAATTCGGACATCTCTCACCACCACCACCACTTACCACAAGTGAAGAAGTGACTGAACCCTAAACTCCAGCAAACTTGAGCAAACCAAAAGTACGAAGGAGCAGAGAGACGAGCACCTCCAGTAAGGGCTGTCGCAGTGACATGAAAATGATACCGCAACACGAAGAGAGAATGGGAACACAGCGGCAGCAACGGCCTGGAGGAAGCCAAAATCTCAAGGACGAGGCAATGAGGGCGGGAGAAAGGTTAGAGAGGGAGGGGTAGTGGAGGAGGGAGGAGGGGGCAGAGGAGCATGCGAAGGCAGGCGAGCAAGGAGAAGGAAAAGGAGTGAAGGGGAGGTGAGAAGAGGAAGGGAAGGAGGGAGGGACGTGAGGGGGGGAGGGAAGGGGATCACGGCGCACAGTAAACAACCGACAGTCCCTCACCACCACCACCACCACCACCGTAGCAGCAGCATTGGCATCAGCAGCGTCGGCACCCGGAGCAACCTCGCAAAAACCCCCCCTGGCTGGGGACAATTTTCCCCTAGAACCGCACCATGGTGCTTTTTCTTCTTCATCTATGACTGCATGTCGGGCATATTAACAAAATTCTAAAATCGCCCACGCCCGCCGCGAAAATCGGGACGAGGGAGATGCGACGAAGTATTTAGAGTAGGGCCAGAAAGAGGATCTTGAGCGCGGCGCTAAACCACGATCGAGTTCGAGACCTGCTAAGCGTTGACGGATTCCAGCATTCCCAGCACATGTTCATCTTAATGAATCTCACATAATTTAAATTCATTTGGGTGCTGCCCTGCCCTCTGCCCACGGGCAGATGGCGGGCGCGGCCAGGCAGCATCCAGATTACCATGTGTATGGATAAAAATATCATTTCATTTTATGGATGGTACATTTCTGGGGAGAATTCTCCCACCCCCCAATGAGCACTGGAGATGCGGGCCCGCCAGTGAACCATCCAACCAACCAACCAAGCAACGTGGGGCCTGCGCACGTCAGCACCCCCTCCCCTGTAATAATATCTAGCCCTGCCTTCGCTTCCCCCATTGACCGGCTCTCTCAGTGGCCCCTCTCCATCCACATGGGCTGGATGCACGGCATAACTCCCCATCAGATGTTCTTCATTCGTGTGTCCGTCCATTTCTAACAAAGAGGGCTTCAAAATGTTTTTCACTTGTTTCTTATTATCCATCACATTCTGACCAGAATCAAACTATCATCAGCAAAATTCTCAAAACCACAACAAAATACCACTTTGTTGGAGTTGTATTAGGAAGGTCCCTTGTTCCTCGTCCCTTCCTGTTCATTCCTCATTTCATTTACTATCACATTGAGAATGTTGATTCCTCTTCTAACATTTTTACTAAAATATTGGTAACAACACTAGAAAACATTTTAATTCTATGTAATACAATCAATAGATTGAACTCTACAACTATTCCATATATAATATTTATAAGTTAGTATGCTGATTTTATTCAAAAATCCATATTTGATTATTTTAAAATCGGTAGAGCAAAACTCCTGCATGTTTAATTTATTTCAGGATTTATTATCTAAACACTTATATGTTGAACTACAAGTATATATAACTTGATAACAAATATAAAGTAATTCACCATGTAAATACAAATATTTAAGAATATATATATATATATATATATATATATATTCCAAAAATTCAAATATATAGAATCTCATTTAGAAGATACTTTTTAAGCCTAAACCTGGTACTTTAAAATGTTTCTATGATCTTATTGTAGCTAAAATTTAAATATACCATGAATTATGTCATTGATTAAAATGCTGTGGTTTTGTTGCAGAATAAATAATCTTCACAGCAAATCAATTAGTTAATTAATAAAATATAAAATATAAAAAATATCAGAAATCATCTAGAAAAAAATCTCTATACAACTTTTTGATCTGTAGCTTTTCTCCTAATGAAAAGGTAGTAATCCCCAGTAATAAGATATTGATGTCTTGAGGTTAAAGTATGAAATCAAATTCTAACCTAGTGCTACAATTGCTTGTGTAAAGTTAGTACATTATAATAGAAAAATTTTAATGAAAATTAAAATGATTTTTGTACCACCTTCAAGTTTGCATTATGCAACAAGGAAAAAAGAAAAAAAGAAAAAAAGCCACCTCATTTACTCTACATACATAACAAATAACTGGACTGTTTTTAATTGTACATGACAAATGGATTCATGTGCAGCAGAGGCCATCATTGATACTTGCACCAAAAAGCAACAGCCAAAATCCTTCTCACACCATTTTCTACAGCTGGTTTATCCCAAAGTGACAAACAAAACTTCATCAATCCCTTCAGCATAATAGAAATAAAAATAAAAATTGTGGCAACTAGAAAGGGAAAGAAATTTATTTGCAAACAATACAGTTGGGTGACACAACAGACATTCTCATACAATAATAGTTCCATGTGCTTAATGAGGGTAGACAGCACTCACAGAGCTCCAACAGTCCTTATCACCCTCATCTTGCTTGATTTGAGGATATGAAGCAAGGTGAGTTATGTAGACAAATCTCCAAACTTGACTTGCACATGAACATTGCTTAATAGATTATTATTTGTTTAGGTCTAAGTCAAACCCTTCCTCTAATAAATATTTCTATGTTATAAATGGAGGTCAATTGGTAAAAGAAACCCTTTTGCATGATTAAGAAGGTTCTCAACATCCAAGGCGACCTCCAATTTGAAGCCTAAATTTAGACATGAACTCAGTTACATTTATCAACCTAAACCATATTGTTTTAAAACATTGCATTATGCTTGGGCTACTCTCAACTTTAGACAACCCTCATTATGCTTAAACTATGAACTACCAAATTAAATAAACATACCAAAATTTTCATTTGGATAAATATTAATTTCAGATATTCATCCTCCCCATTCACCCTCCCCAATACAAAACTTGAGGGTTGATCCTTGACGGCCATAGAAGCAGAGTGGAATAATTGGCCGATTACAGAAAGAATGATTGCCCTCTTGTTCATACACCACTACCTAATGTTAACTTTGGATCTAGCTAAGAGTACATGATCAAATGGAGGACACTAATCCGCAGTAGCACATTAAATTGGATGAGACAAGTGGCTCCCACAAATTAAGAGACTGTTTGTGAGGTACTGGCCACTTTCAATGAATCACGCACTCACATACACACACACTTGAGAATTCAGAAACAAGTTTCCGAGTTCACTAAATACACATAATACAAGATTTCAAGGTTGATAAAGTTTTCGCTCTAAGGAAATCTGTCCATATCTTTTGCGCAACTGTAGTCTTGAAGGCGCATGAACTCGATGGATCCACTTGCTGTACAACCAGGAACGTTGGTAAATCAAATATCATCCAGGAATATCTACGAATATCTAGAAATAAATGTAGTGGATGTAAAGTAGAGGTCAATTAAGTCTAGAAAAGAATGTGGCTTCACAAACTAGGGAGCGAAGCTAAATTATAAGCTACAACAATCACCTAGGACAAAACAGACTGCTGTAAAACCGAGCACATAAATGCTGGCTCTCCTATGCTATTCAAAGAGAAAAGGAACTTAAAAATTGAACCAGGAATCACTCTACTAAATACATAGAACGCAAAACAAGACCATCGAGTCCAGGTTCAGTCTTGCTTATGCAAAAGTTTTAGAATTTTTTCTAAAATCTAATAACCATTTTCGTAAAGTGTATCCCAATTACTAATCGATTGCAAATATATTGAGCGCTTCAAAACCTTACAGTTCATCCTCTTCAATGCCTCCTAGAGTGTTCTAGGAAAGCCACGTACTAGCAAGCTTACAGAACCTGACACAGAGTAGCTTAATTCTACCCACTTTCATCGCACAGGGCCATTCCCTCTCACAACCCACGGATGGTTGGCTACTGCCTCCAAACTGAGCCGCTTTTTAGCATCTGCAAATGACTCCCGACAACATACATGGTGATTATGCCTTCCAATTTCTTCGGAACGAAGCAAAGCGTTACAATACCCACCAGTATTCTTATCGTCGTTTCTTTGTACTTGATGCTAATTACCAAGAATCGAACAGTTTCACATCAAGTTATACGTAACAGAAGAAGCAACAATACAACGACAGTAGACTATGCTAATCAGTTCATGATCGCTTATCAAAAATGCAAATATGTTGAGTAAATGAACCAGCGATATGACAAGGATTAACCTTTGCACAGTAGTCCGCTTAATAAGTCAGCGAGATCTGGCTCCAGGTGACCAGGAATTTGAAGAGGATCATTTACAATCTGTGCCATATCAAGCATCAACATCTACATCAGGTATACAGGGGAACACATATAAAGATTACTAATGTTCTCTAGGCTTTTGCATTCGTCATATATAAACCTTCTTATAAATAATTCCCCAGCAAGAGCCAACATTCTTATTTTACAAAGTACGCTTTTGCGATGTACCCCTGAAAGATTTGTGATTACATACCTTGTCATATGTAGATTGCAAGTTATCACCCTTAAAGGGATAGAATCCCAACACCATACAGTAGAGAGTACACCCCAAAGCCCACACATCTGCTGCTTTTCCATGATAGGTCAATCCTGTTGACCGCCAGAAAATGCTCGTATCAACTAGGAGCATAGACAAGTATTTGAGCACCCGCATCATGTAAATTATTCGCGCACCCGCATCAAAATAATGCATCGATCACGAAGGGTTACATCATTCAAGTCAAGGTTCAGGGAATCAAGTCAAAACCAGATTGCTTGCCCACGACAGCAAATATAAAATGATCGAGGCAGAAAATCTCTCACCTAAACAGCACTCTGGAGCTGTATAAACAGGTGTCCCGGGAGACCTTCGAAGCTCATCATTTCCATCCTGTAAGAAGTTTCTTTTTCAACTTGAATGAAGAAACACATGTGAAGAATTGATGCTGAGAAGGAAAATTACATCAGTGCCTTCTGCAATATATTAAACAAATGAGAGTTTTACAAAGGCAGCTCACAAATACCTCAAACTTGCGGCTGACTCCAAAATCACAGATTTTAATGTGCCCATCAGAATTGACCAGAAGATTTTCTGGTTTAATATCACCATGTATGATGTTCTGAACATATCATAACAGAGAAGCATCTTTCAGTATTAGAAGTCCAATTGAAAGTTCAAGACCGCCAAGGGAAAAACAATTGATATAAAGGATGGAGAATATGGTGAAGGTCATCGAGTAAGTGTACATTTTTATGGAGGTACATAAGACCAGCCACAACATCTCGGAAATATTCACATGCATTGGCGTCTCCTATTCCTCCTACTGGTCCGCAGCCTTCAAAAATCCATCCACCCTCCACGTACTCCAGAACTGCACAACATTTTAGTAGGTGAAAATGAGATTTCTAAAATCAGCACAGGTACAAAAAAGCTCTAGCTGAAATACTATTACAACGGATTGCACTCAAAATCCACTAGTAAAAAATTGAAAACTGCAGTTGATGAGCAGATTCAAAAAAGACGTATCCACTAAAGCAAACCACAAACTTAACCCATATTAAGTCCAATGAGAAGAACGGTATTATAAAACAACTTCTAAATAAGCTTATTTACTTGGTTCCAGGTAAACGATAGGAACTTATGCCGACATTAAAGAGCTTCAAAGAATGAGAACATACCCATGTAGTAGTTATCACTCTCAGGGTCATCAATAACTTCAATCAACTTCACAATATTAGGATGGTCTAGTTGCTTCATTATCATAACCTGCTTTAGACAAACCAGTGTGAAAAAACTAGCAATGCGCTATAAATAGTGACGGCATCTACAGTGAATAATCAGGCTGTCTCTGCATACATAGGTCACCACGACCAGCCCTTCAAAAAATGCTTTATAATAAACCAAAAGTTACGACGATAATACTTCCAGGAGTTGAATGATTCCCAATACACCTCAAAAGGTAAGAATGTGAACATGCATATCTTGCAGTAAAATGAGGTGACAAGGCTCACCGAATTGTAAGGTTACCTTTTGAGAACTACGTGTCAAGTTTTTATGAAATGAGATTGCATTCCAATCTTTACAGCTCCTCGAAGAAAACTGATTCCACTAACGTTTGACTTAAAATCTAATGGGTCACCGAAAAAAACCAATACCTCTCTAAGCACATCCATCATAGCAGTTTCAGTTGACGAAACTCGTAATTTACACAGCCGAGACTTATGAAATATCTGTAAAAGAAGAGTACACATTACAAAGCTCAATAACACAATTGATAGCACGTCGTGACACATCCTGAAACACGTTGCTCAAACAGGAAGATCTCCAACCCTCATTATCGTAACGTCTAGAAAGGTGAAAAGAAACAATGTGCAATGCTGCAAGGCTTTGTGCATTCACGGATCTTCTATTTAGCTCCACACCAGTTTCTTTAATACAACTATTACTATATGACCCAATTGTAGACGATATCTTTAGTGGCCTTTCTAATGATGAGTTCATGCTCCAAACTACCTTGAGCGCATAGAACATGCCATCCTCTTGACTTCGATGCAAAACCTGCTTCACAGCAAGAGCTAGATGAATGATTGTAGCTCAACCATCTCATGCACAGAGATCCACACCATGTAACATAAAATTGGTCGTCTTTACAACTTCAAGTTTTGATCGCGTTGGAATGATCAGCTGATAATCGAATGATAATCGCTATGGCAAGGACTCCATTGCCATAGTGAATATTTGCTCACCACTTTGCCATAGCTGCCAGTCCCAATCTTCCGCACGCGTACATATTCGTTTATCATCTTGTTACCGTGTGGATCCTGGACTCATAAAAAGAATATCAATAAGCGTGAAAGAAAGGGAGAGATAGGGAGAGAGGGATCTAGAATCTAAGAATAAAGAATCTTATATCTTTATCGGAACTATGAACACCGAAATTTTTCTGTCGTTTTGAGGATCTCGATAATCAATAATTGGAAGGACGATTCACGAAATATAGTACCTCCGAGCGAACTACATGATGAGTGAATTTAGCAGGTCTGTGACCAGTTCGAAATTCCTCGCTCGATTCATACTGAATGCCAATGTATGAGGATTCAAGCTGATTTGGGGAACCATTCGGAACCTCGGAACAGGAGGTTCGGGCGTTGCAGTAAGGAGGTCTATACTGGGATATAGAGAGTGTAGACTTAACACCTTTCTTGGATGCAGTTTGAGTAGCTTTTTCGACTTCTTCAACAGTGAAACCCAGCAAATGTTCCCTCGAGTACAGTTTCTCTATGTGAAAAGCTGGCTTTAGTTCTTTACTTCTTCGTTTCGGAAACAGGCCGCAGCAGCAAGCGCAATCTGATTCCATGGACTTTTATGCGATGTCCAACTCCAATTATCAGCTAAACTCCTCCTGCAAGCGCTGCACACAATCTGTCTCTGCCATCCCTCAGCAACACCTCTCACAGGTGAATGAGTTGACCGAACCCTAAACTCAAGCAAACATGAGCTGACCAGGGGTGACAAGGTCCAGAGTGATGAACACCTCTGCAAAGGGGGGGGGGGGGGGGGGGATGGTGTAGCACTAACATAAAAGTAACCCCGCGGACACGAAGCAGAAGCAACGGCAGCCTGAAAATGACAAAAATCACCGAATTGGGAGGAATTAGGGTAGAAGCGAGACAAGGATGGGAACGGAGGAGGAATAAATGAAAGGGCAGGAAAGGGGCAGCAAGTGACGGAAGGTTGGGGAAGAGAGGAGAGGAAGGGGTATTAGAGAGAGGAACAGAGAGGAGGATGAGAGGGAGGAAAGGACATTACAGTGACAGAGACAGACAGGCAGGCAGTGAGGAGTATGAAAGGGAGGAAGGAGCATTGCAAAAAGAGGGGAGGCGGGGGACACACACGGACACAGCAAGAAGGATGAGATGGAGGGAAGCACTGAACATTCAACAATGAGGTTGCAGCAGCACCAGAGCAGAATTGACGTCGACGCCGGTAGAGGGCTACAGAACAAGTCACACTGTGGAACAGCGTCATCAACTCTGCTGGCAGCACGACACCACTCTCTCTCCCTGCCATGGCCCCCTTCTCAAGGGCACCCACCACCCCTGCCCTCCTCCAGGATGACTGTGGATGAGCATCATCTGCCCTCCCTCTTGTACTTGTGTGTTGATATACAGACATCCATCACATTAATTGCGAGTTCATACAATTCAATTCAAGATCCTTCTCTTTCAAGTTTTATGATCATAAATATAAATAAACAAACATTTCTTTCACATATTATTTAGAGATGACTTGCTGAGTCCAAACAAATTTTATTCTTCTGCTGCCTTCAAAAAATTATGAAAACTAAAATTGCAAGGTTATCTAACAAATGGTGCTTAATTAAACATGATAGGCAATTTTTCTTTCTAAAGAAGTCAAGAGCGCAAACTAATTTCTTTCACTTGTCCCTTGCAAAACTCTTATTATGTTTGAATTTTTTGTGGCTTACAAGTCTTTTTGTACTTTAGCAATAATCAATTGGTTATTATGATATCTTCCAATTCAGTTTGTTCTTACTAAAAAAAACATTTATATATTTTATTGTAAATTTTTTTAAAGTGCTAATTTTTCTTATTGACAAGATATTTATTCCAAAGTTTATTAATTAAATTCTATAAGTCCACTTTATTTATTTAATGTCTCACTACCAAATACTTGGTGGTTTATTTGTACTAAGCTTACATCTTAATTATAAATTAGTAAAATAATATTTTAAGAAGGTTTTTTTTTAAAAAAATAATGATAATAAAAAATATATATATATATATATATATATATAATTATTTATAATATAAAATTATGTTAGTGGAATATATATTTTATAAATGATAGAAGATAGGATATATTAAAAAGTTAAGTAATTTAAAATCAAAAGCCAAAGAGTCAAATTATTGGATTAATACAAGCTTGGCATGTGATGAATATACTCTCAATCTCTTCTTAATTTTATTTTATAAAGCCTTAACAAACCATAATATTTGTCATACAATTATATATTTTTTATTTTTTTATTTTTTAGATTTAATCAATTCAAAAAAAATTATTAAAAAATAATATAGTCATTGAAAGAATAATCCATTGATGTCAAAAAAATGATCAATTAGTTGATACATGAAAAAAAAAGTTGGAGATACACAATTGTGATGATTATAAATTTAATATTATTATAAAATAGATGATTGTAATGGTAATATTGATACAAGAGTTAATGGCTTAATTTAATTGAATTTTTTGTTCAAACTATTGTAATAATACAAGAAGAAATTTAAGGCTTTATTGGATCAATAAAATTACATCTATATATATATATATATATATATATATATATATTAACTTAGACATAATTGGAATTGATAAAGAAATAGTAATTAATAAAAATAGTAAGTATTCTAATACTTTACATAAAAATTAATTAAAAGAAAGCCAAAGAATTGTGAAGTTCTTATTAATAAAATTGAAAACAAAACATATGGTTATATTGATAAGACAAATAATTTTAGATGATGAACAAAAAGATGTTAGAAAAAAAGTCAGGTTTGGATATTGGTATACAAATAAATAAAAACATGATGCTCATGTATTTGTATTTATTGTAGAACATAAAAAATCCAAACGTTTTAAAATTTGTACTAAAATGATTAGAATAGTCAATAATTTAAAAGATATTGTAGGCAAAATTTTTAGGCTAGAATAATCAAATGAATTTTATAATGCAAAGCTACTTTTACAAGTCATTTCTAAAGATTATTAAATCTTTTTTAAATGTGTAAATTATTTTAATAAAGCAAATATATCAATTAAAACTTTTTAAGAGATCAAAGGAAAAAATAAAAAAATTAAAAAAAATTAAAAGTCCAAAAAAGATAAAACTATACTCCTTGGATTAATAGAAAATTAAGTACTTTTGATGCAAGTACAAATAAAAAAATATAAGATTTTTGGTAGTATTACAAAATAAAATCTTTAAAAACAAACAAACAAATAAACTTGTAATGTATACTTTTAAAAGCAATTTGTGGAGAAAGAATTAGATCAAAGTTTTATACATTATAATTTCTTATTGGTTTAATAGTTGTAATATTGTATCAGAATTGTAGAATTATTGTACTAATCCTAGGATTACAATAATTATTTTTTACACTATTGAAAATGAAGTGCTTGTTAAAAAGAATAGCGGAGGTGAGGTTTGTTGGAGCACTTGTAATTAAGCATATATGTGATTATTTGGTATAGAAAATTTTCCAATTTTTCTTGGTGATTGATGTTTGAATACTTTGGAGTGCAATCTAATAAGTGAAAAAATAGCCAAGTAGGTTGATAATTTATTAAAGCTAGTCTAATATAAATATCAAATAATAGACTCAACTGATTAGTAAATTAGAAAATTAAATTTTAATAGTAATTTGACTATTTTAACTATCTTGTAGCACAAAATTATACAAAAATAAAATTTAAGGATATGAATAAAGACACAAATAGACTTAAATAATAAAAAATTATAATCAATTAAAATATTAAATTGTAGATGTATAATCTCAGCACAAAAGAAACAAAAAGAAAAGAAAAAGGAACTAATACAAATTTAATGTGATCAAGTCAATGATGTAACAATTAACAAAAAGAAGTTGATAGTTTATGAGCTTATATATTTACAGAAAAAGCTTGAGCACATATTAAAATAAACAAAAAAATTGGTTTTTTTTAGAAAACCATTACTTTAAATGAAAGAAATATTTATTATAAGATTGAATAAGATATAGTCAATACAACTTCCTCAAAAAAATGCTCAAAGTTTTAAAAAAAAGATTCACTAATAAGTTCTTATCCGACTTGCCTTAATGGAACAAGCTGACTAAGCTGAAAAAGTTGATATTCAATTAAGATAAGTATCAATTATTAGGTGTATTTTAGAATAGGGATATATAGGTGTTATGGAAGGAAGACTAAATTCAATAACAACTAAGAAGATTAGAAGCTCTAAAAAATCTATTTTGATGTGATATAACTTGTAGTATTTAAATAATTATTTTCCAAATCTAATAAAGATTTCTAAAGAAAGAGCAAATAAGTAGCTTATCTTTTGGATTTTAGAATTAGCTTTAATTTTCTTTATTATATTAAAGAATTGGAAGAAATTATAATTATCTTGAAGCTATGTGGTCATATTTTTATTCCTAAGATAAATCAAGATTGTATTCAAATTTTGTAATTTGTTGTTGTTATTATTATTATTATTATTATTATTCTTTAACATTGGATATCACATATTTTAGTTCTCAAGTTTTAGCTATTTATGCATTATGTGAAATATAGCTTGGAAATTTCCAAACATCTAGCTATAAAAGGATTTTATTAAAAGTATAAAATTCTTTGTAATATAAAAATATAAGGTGTTTAAAAACATTCTCCTCAACAACTTTGATAGTCTTAGAAATCTTGATTCCAAGCAATCTTAAATCCTATCTATTCTAAATCTAAAAATTTATTAATCTTAAAATTTAACTCCTATCAATTCTAAATATTTTCAAAAATAATCCTAAGAAATTCCTAAAAAAATCCCAAATAAATTCTAATTAATCTTAAGAAAATCCTAAAGAAATCTTAAAGAAAATCCTAATAAAATTTTATACAAATCTTAAACAAATCTTTAAAAATTCTAAAGAAATTTAAAGATAATTCTAAAAAGTCCTAAGAAAAATATATATCAAGTACTAAAATAAATCTAATAAAATATTAAGAAGCCTAGGCAAATCCTAAATTTCAAGTTGCAACTTCAACAAGCTATAACTTCTATTTATATCATTGAATCAACTTTAAATTTTGTATCTTTTTAGATATGTTAGTATTGAATAAGCTTATAAAATTTAAAAAGATCCAGCTTACAAATTATAAGATAATGCAAAAAATCCTTAGCTATTGATAATTGGATTTCCTATCCAAAATTGAAAAAATTCTAGAAACAATATTTTAGAACTTAACTATTGAATTTTGCTTAAACTTTGTGTATAACTTCAATATTGTGTCTTCAATTAATGTCTTGAAATTTTGCTACATCCAATGTTTTGATTCTTAGATATCTAAGATTGAGAAGATAACCTCTAATTATTCTTTTCTAATATCTTCTTATATATGCAGACCAATATCTTACAACTATACTATTAAAATATACTAAAATTAAAAATAAAGATACTTACTTGTACATAAGTGTATTTACAAAGATTCAAGCATAGACTAATCATAGATTTTTGAAATCCTAGCTAGGTATTACACTAAACTTTATTGCCTTTCAAATCACAATGTTTATAAAACTTTTTTTTTTTTTCTCATAAAAGAGCGTTTTTATATAAAAATACTACAAGTTTTATATTATTATAAAGTTTTTAAAAACCTCTTCTTAACATCTGATTTCAATCTTAAGGAAAATCTTTTCTTTGTGGTAGATGTCTATTTTATGCATCAATTTTGATTTTGACCATGTCTCACAAATAATCTTCCTTAAGTATCAATCTAACATTTTTAATGGAAAATTATAAAAAAACTATTCTTTATTTTAATCTAAAGATATTTGTATTAGTTTTTTTTATTTTTTATTTTTTAAATTTATCTATTTTACCTTATCTTGTATCATTTATGGTCCTATAAAGTAGGTATATTTTTTTTATTGGAAAGATAATACAAATTATTAATTTCTTTACTATTTCCAATCTGTTGGATAAAATTTTTATAAAAAAATCTATTAATATTTTAATTAAGCTCTTTTATATATTTTTTTCTTCATCCATTCTTTCACCCAATATTCTTATTATTACACAACAACATCTTGTTGCTATGTGCATACATATTTTACATGTCTAATAATAATAGCTAAAAGCCAATGTAGAACAAGAACTTAGTACAAGATTTATCAAAGACGTTTTAATATATCTAAGAAAGATCTTATTTAGAATATAAAAAATCATAAAATATATTCAATATTATAATTTTTTTTAATGATTTTAAATATAAAATATTCTTATATACATAATTCCAATAATTAATACCATCTAGGGACTTTATATATATCTTTAATGCAATAGACTTAACAAGCAATATCCAGCAAGGTTTATACACCAACTACAAAAGAATCTCCATGTGTAATGTTATATAGATTACATGTCCCTTTTAACAATATGCAATGTCCAATTCTTATTGTATATTAATCTCACACATCCAACTTGCCACACATATCAATTCTTTATCTCATTTCTTCTTATAAATTTAGTCGATACTATACATTATAATGACTTATCTATTCAAAAGATATTAAGTTAGAAAATCACATTGATAATCTTAATTGATTATACATAAGTCTTTCTTTTCTACAAAGCATTTGAAGCCATATTAATATTATATAGACATACTTCTTGGATCAACTTTTTTATCTTATAAATTTTTAATCTATTCCTTATATTCTATGATATATATATATATATATATAAAATTAGAAAAAAAAGAAATAAAGAAGATAAATTTATAGCTTTGTATTATTTAAAGTTTGATTTGGAAATGAGTAAAGAATCTAGTTGTAAAAAATATCCCTATATTTTCCAATTTTATCATAAAATCAAAAAATAAATGTACTTAAAATACCTTATATCAATAATTTTAATCTTCTCAATAGTTCTAAATTATAATAATATTAAATCCCACATCTTGTTAAATTCTAAAATCTAAAGCTCATCTAATTTTGAATCCTAAATACTATCAAATTCTAAATTTTAATCAATGAATTATAACAAAACATTGCTCTTACTTGGAATGTTAGATTAATTTAATTTTTTAAAATTATATATATATATATATATATATATATATATATATATATATATATATATATATATATATTGCAATAAAATCACTTCTAATGTGACTTGTTTTTTTTTTTTCTAAATTTGATAAAGTCTTCTAATAATATCAAAGACATCAATCTCAAAAGAATTCTAAGAAGAAAATATACTATTGTAATACCACAAATAAGAAAATAAACAAAGAAGATATAGATATAAGTTTAAAAAAACTATGGCTATTGCCAAATATAAAGAAATTAAAGAGTTTTAACTAAGACTAGAATACAAAAAAAGTATTCACAAGGTTAAAGATGGCCTTAATCTTGCCTCTATATATACCACCAACCAAAAAGATCTTGTGAGAGCTTTTTAAAGACCAAAAGGTTTATAGTCCAAGTATCAAGTTATAAGTTGCTTCCAATACAACTTTTTAAAAGTACAAAACTTGTAGGAGAAGTTTCAATAGCCACATGGCATATCTATAAGAGTCTAAAGATTAAATCTATATTTAAAAAGAGTATTATTAATACCACCATAATTTGCCATCTACCACATGCCATCACAGTTTTTGTTATTGTCACCACAACTTGTTCTTCACTTGACATATATATATATATATATATATATATATATATTTTTCTTCTTCTTCTTCTTCTTCTTCTTCTAAAGTATATAAAAAATAAATTTAATTTTACTAAAAAAGTATTAAAAATTTAATAAGAATAAATTATGTTAGCAATAGCAAAAATTATAGTGGCATTAGCAATATGCTTTAAAAAAGTTTTTTGAAGTATTTAAAAAACGTTTCTTGAAGTATTTAAAAAAATATATTATTTAAATAATATATGATCCTATTTATACTTATTTATTTAAATTATATATATTTATAATAATTATAAAAGTAATTATAAGTATTTATATAATTCTAATTAATCCTTTAATTCTACAAATATAATAATAATATAATATAGATTTTTTTATATATTTTTATAAAGAATTTTTTTCTTGTGTAAATTTTTTTTAGCTATTTGTAATTACCATATTAATAAAATTATTTTTTATTATTTGATTTTAATTTAATTTAATTTAATTTAATTACCTTAAAATAATTTTAATTGTAATATATATTTATCATATACTTAATACATGGGCAACTAACTATACCTCTATTTACACTAATTATTTTTATTTTTCTAACTTCTCTTTTTTTTTAATTCTTTTTATACCTAGTTTTATTTTTTATTTTTTTATTTTTTTATTTTTTTTCCTTGAACTTTATTTACACTAGTTCTTCTTTTTGTTCATCTTTTACTTATTAATGAGCTTTTAGTGATTAAATTAAAGATTTAGAATTAAGATTTTTAAGAGTAGAGTTTTAGAGTATAATTTAGGATTAACAAATTGGTCCCTTGAGCCATCAATAATATCCCATAGCAATGCAATAAGACCATCTCTTTCTTTAATAATTGTTGAAGGTATAATAACTATCTTCAATTAATATATTTAGAATGCTACTAGGTATAATCTCTACCTCTAATAATATTACTAAATATTAAAAATTTCTTCAAAGATCATAATTCTAGTATATCTTGTTATTTACTCAAAAAAAGACATGTCTTTCTTAAAGATCTTCATTTTAGTTGTAATATTATAAAGCTTAAAATAACCTAAATGCTTTATGTGACAAATTCATAAATAATAACTTTTAAAATAAATCTATAAACTATTAACTTTGCATGATGCATAAAATTTTTAAAAAATAATTCTTGAACTTTTTTTTTCTTAATTTATACCATCTTATTATCAATGGTTGGTTCTTAATTTTAATGGACATCAATTTTTTAAAAATAAATAAATTTTAATGCATTTACAATATTCTTGGATGGCTATTATGTATATTTGTTAATATCATATATATGCCAATGCAAAAGATATTTTAATTTATTTTGATGCCATCTTGAATCAATACTTTTATTTCAAATTCTTAATTGTTATTTATTTTGATAGGGAGTGGTGGTAATCACTTTCATTCCAATACATTCATTGTGATATAAGGTTTAATAAGACACATATAACATACATAATGAACCTTCATTGACTATTTTAATTGCAATCAATATGCAACTAGATTAAAATTTTCTTAGATAATAAATAGATCAAGCCTTTAATAATCTAATATGTCTTAAGATCAATTAATCTTGATATTACAAAAAAATAAAGATACCTTATGACTAATTTAAAATAAAAGTTTTTTTTAAAAAAAATATATCTTCATTAATTTTTTGCTATTTTTTTAGTATCTTTCAGCTATATCTATATTATTGTGTGAAGTTCTCCTATTATTTGTATTAAATCCTCTATTGCTAGATATTCAACTTCTAAAAAGTTAAAAATATTAAATTGTAGATGATAACTATAATTGAAAAAAAAAAAGAATTTATTAAAAAAAAAGAATATATTGTGTTATGAAATTTTAATTAATGACAAAAGAGCTATTCAACTATTGTAGTGATAATTGATAGTATATTGCAAATATTATTTGAATACTTTATTTACATGTTCTATTTGCCTATTATTTTGAGGATAAAAAGTTTAGGATAATTTTATATTAATCATTAAAAAATTAAAAAATATTATCAAATCATGTAATATATATCTTAAAATACACAAAGAATTTGATTGTAGAAAGAAATTATCCTAAGAAATCAAAATCAAATCCTATTTAAATCCTAAAAAATCTTTATCAAATCCTTATAAATTCTAATTAAATTTAAATAAATTATAAAAAATTCCTATAATTTTAAAAATTAAACCTTTAAAAAATCCTAAAAAATCTTAAATAAATCCTAAAAAACTCTCAAGTAATTCTAACTAGTTATAAAAAAATATTTCAAAAAGCTTTAAAGTATTCTATAGAAATCTTAATAAATCCTTTACAAATTCCAATCAAGTTTTAAATTATTTAAAAAAAAACCTTTAAAAAAATCCTAATTTTTAAATAATAAGCTTTAATAGAAATAATTAAAAGTTAGAATATTAGATTTACTTTAAAAGCTACAAAGTGCTAACTTTATAAGTTATGTATACATTCATGAGTTTTAAAAAAAGATCCAATTTATTGGCTAAAAATTAATGCAAATAAGTCTTTATTGATGACACTTGGCTTCTTGCTTTAAGTTTAATAAAAAAAACTTTATTAGCCAAATCTTATAATTTAGTTATTAATTTATGTTTTAATTTAGTAAATAGCTTAAAATATCATATTATTGATTAAAATCTTGAATATCTTCTTTATCTAATTCTTAGATCTTTAAATATCAATTATTAAAAATTAAAATTAATTTATTTATTTCCATTACCTTCTTGAATATAAGATTTAATTTCTTCCAATTTAATTGTTTAAATAATATAAAAATTAAAAATTAAGTTGTTTGCTTGCACACCCTTTTTAATCTTAGATATTATATCAATCAAAAAGATATTTTATTACTGTAATCCTCTAGGTTAGAATTACATAAAATTTTAGAGATATAAGATAGCAATGTCATACTATAATTGCTTACAATATGTAAAAACTAGTCAAAATATGTAATATATTGATAAGTTCTAATATGTGTTAGAATGGCTAGTAAAATATTTAAAAGAATTGATGTGAAAAATTTTATTTTGGTTTTTTTACTTTATTTGATTATAGTGTTTAAATTATATAGAACCTAAATATTTAGTATAAAGCCTTGAGAGAAGATTGGGGTCCAAAGAATAATTTTGAAGACTTTGATATAAATGAGTTTTACCAACTTGGGAGCCATTATTAAGAAATAGAGCAAGATTTGAAGGCCATACAAGATTCCTAGGCTAATTGGATGTTTTTGAACACCATGGTATAATAAAAAATATAAAAAAATGAGTTTTATTAGTAAAAAATAGGAAGACCAGTAGTTAGTGCAAAAAACATACACTTTGGAGGTTTATAAAACCTTCCAGAATATTCTAGAAGCTTCTTGAATTAGTGAAAGTTGATTGAGAAGTTTCCTAATTAGTGGAAGGAACTCAAGAAGCTTCCCAATTGGTAGAAGCTGCTTGAGAAGTTTCTTAGTTTGATGGTAGCCGCTCAAAAAGCATCCTAGACAAGAATATATATAGGGGTTGAGGCTAAAGAGTTCTTCAATCTTGATAATGCATCTCTTGGAGGTCTAACTCACATTTCTTGATGTTATTCATGTACTCATCTATTTAATTCAAATTCTTTTTTATTTTCTTTTGGAAACCTTGTCTTAATTTATATCTTTTGTTCTGTATTTTTGTATCCTTGACAATTTGTTGAGACTGACCTCATCTTCAATATCAAAGTTGGATCCTTCTTGTTAAAAAAAGGATTATCTTTCTACTTTAAGATATACTAGTGTTTTAGAGGTTGCGGATTACCCTCATTTAAATTCGTATTATCTTCATCAATATTGGAGCTTTGTCCCTCTTGTAAGAGAGTGGATCATCCCTCTTTTTGAAGGTCTTAAAGAATTTTAGAGGTTGTGGATTATCCTCGTCTAAATTAATATTATTTTCCTATAGATTCTTTTCTTTTTTGTCTTGAAATGGTTAGAAGTTAAGACATTAGTATGATCAAATCTTTCGAGTCCAAATTAGATGTCATTATAAGTGCTCTTATTATTTTATCTGCTAGGATTGTAGAAATTGAAGGATTTGTCAATCAAATTCAATTGATAATAGTTCTACAATCTAATACTTATTGGACAGAAGAATCATGGGTTGGATTGGTTGGCACTTTACTTACGAGGCAAGCACTATCATAATTTGCTCCCTTGTTTGAAAAAAGATTGGCAATTTTGAATAATTTTGAAGTTTTCATAGAAGCATTTACGGAAGCATTTGAAAAACATGACAAGACTTATTGAATAATAGCTAAGATCCGGACATTACATTGTCGTACTGTAATTACTTACAATATGTAAAATCCATTGAAAATGCATAATATGTTTATAAATTTAGATATGTACTAAAATGGTTAGTAAAGTAAATTAAAGGGATTGATAGAAGAAACTCTATTTTATTTTACTTGTTTTGATTATGGTATTTAAAAATTATAAGATCTAAATGATTAGTATAAAGCCTTGAGAGAAGGTGGAAGCCTAAGGATGAAAATATAAGCTAGTAGGAGGCTAATTGGGAGGGATGAAATGAAGGCATGGTCGGATGAAGGCAAGGAATGGGGAACTTCATCCCTATTGGTCAAATACCATGCCCAATGGACTTTGAGGAGGCTGCCTACGACCTTAACAAGGATTTTCGGCAACTATAAGGAGAGATTAGGAAATCAGAAGCAAGGGTTGTAAAGTTTAGGATTTTGGGTACAATTTGTGTACAAAAATTAGAGGATTTGGAGTTAGGATAAAGAAGTTATAGCCATTTGAAGATAAGGTGTCAATATGAGACATATTGTCACTCTTTTGAGGATTGGAGGAGTTGTATGAAAGCTTTTGGAGATCGAGAGGTGCGGCTAGAGAGAAGATTTCAAGATCTACACCTGATGTGGAAGAATTACTACATTTAGAGTTTTAAAGAAGGAGTTATTGGGAGTCAAAGACAACAGATCGAATTCCAAGGCAATAAGTAGACCGTTTTGTTGATAGTGATGGGGTTTGCCATATCTTAAGTTTTTGGAAGAATTTTTGTCTCAAAATTTCTAAGAAGGCGTATTATTATGCTAAAAAGCTATACATCAAAGTTTCATAGCATTTGGACTTTTAGATTGTGAGATATGAAGAATTTAATACACGGGTGTTTGTAAACAAGGGTTTAAAGCTACTGCTAGGGTTTTGGCGATATCTAAAGATTGATAATGAATCGACGGTTGAAATTTGTGGTGGTTTTGTGAAAAATACATTAGTACTTCATGTAAATTTGGAGTAGATTTGGACGGTTGGATTAAAAGTTATGGATTATTGAAATTCGGAAAAAATTCCCTTCCTACGGGGCAAATTGGCAGTTGAAGATGGAACATATTGATGTAGTTTGATTGTGAATGAAAATGTTATGTCGTATTGGCTATGAGAGTTGAGTAGTAAAAAAAAATATTAGAGAGATGATTTGTTTTGGAAAAGGTTCTTAGTGAGAAGTTATTTCTAGTGATTGGAATATGAAGCCATTGTACGCAGTCTGTTCAAACAATACAATATTGCAGGTTGTTATTATGAGATTATAATAGGAGAATTATGAGAGATAGTGTTACGAAGTTTATTCTTGGCTGCAAAGTAGCAAAATAATTGAAGAGGACGGCATTATTTAGAGTATTTGACTATTCAATAGACTCTGCCATTCAATAATAATTAATTGTATGACCCTAACAGTGTATTTCATGTGTTTAGTCTTTCCTTATGTTCAAATTCTCCTTTATAGGTTTATTCTAAGTAGTATTAGAAGAGTAAGTAAAATGATAAATCACATTTTTGGCACCCTTGCCGAAGATTGACAATAATTTTGAGTGTTAGGAATTAATTGCCGAACAAGTAGTTTTTGTATGCTATATGAAAAGGTTCTAAAATTGGTTTCAGTTCAAAAGTGAAGCCTAATGTGTAGTTAGATTGGAGATGGAAAGCAATTTTGGTGATATAAAAAAAGATTATGATTAATAAGAATGAGAACATTGCATTGAAAAAATTACGCCTGTTGAAAAGAAGACATGAAAGAGCACAAACAAAAAAATTATTACAAGACAAACAAGAACAATATCTAAAGAGGAAGCATCAATAGAGTTAGATTAAACCATGGTTGCATGCCTGTTGGCATATCCAAGCATACCTAGAATACAAAAGATCTTTAATATTTCAAACATATATACCATTAAGAAAATTGCCAAGAGTACTTGCGAGTAATTTGATAAATAGTCTAACATATCTCTTAAGCCCATGAACGCAAAGAAAATAAGATATAGAAGAATTGGGTACTCCATTAGGTACTTTTTTAATAGTAGATATAGCCAATTCTAGCAAGACTGGTTCTTCAAAATGGCATGAATTGCTTACTAGTAAGGGCCAATTTAGCGTGTTTCAAAATCCATTGTATTCACCTCAACTTCAATTAATAAAATTATTTGTGGATAATAATAATAAATTATAGAAGCCATAAAGTTCAAAAAAGACAATTGGAAAAGATAGTGTTTATTTTAATAAGGAATTGAGTGGAACATTGCCATCTTTAATAGTGGCGGGAGGACCAGCAGTTCCAATTGCAGCTCAAATGGATGTAGTAGATGATGGCACAACTAGCATAGCTCCATTAACTACTTTTAGAGATTTGCCAGGAATAGATCCAGATCAATGTTTGATTCAATTCTTGACTGCATGTATAGCCAATAATGGTAGAATTGAAGATATTTGATTGAGATGACTGCTAGTGACCTTGAAAGACATGGCATTTGAATGGTATAATTGCCAATCTAAGGATCAATTTTTTAATTGAGAGGTATTGAAAAGAGGCATAAACCAACCAATATGCGACCTAATATTTGGTGCAATAATTATAAGGGACAAGGCCATTTGGTAACAAAATATTCTTCACCACCTCAAATAGCTCTGCAATGTACATTTTGTGAAAATAAGCATAACACCACAAATTATTGGAATTTACAAAAGCAACAACAGTTTGGTAATCAAATCATGATTCCACCAATTTTTTGGAATGTTAATAAAGTCCAGATAGGAAATAGGTTTGGCTGGAACGAGAATTGTTCAAATAAATAAAATAGGATTTTTTCTAATTTTTAAAATTTAGTGTATAATCAAGAATATGGACCCAATTCTTAAGGTATTGTACAAAATCAGCAAGGATATTTTCAATATCCACCTGTTTATAAAATAATTTTAGATTCTATAGTATCAACTGGTCAGCCAAGATCATTTATCCATCCAACTTGGAACAGGCCTAGTCGATATATATTAATAAAAACATCCAACATTCCTAATAGGATCAAAAGAAGACCACTTCGATGTTATTGTTACAGGCAATTAGGACATTATGCTAGTGAATGTTCCATTCCAAGAGCTAGTGATCAATATGCTTTACACTATAGAAATTGTAAGCAGTCGGGACATACATATCAGTAATAAAATGCTCCGTTTAATTTTTATAATGGAGATCAGCATATTCAGCTGTAAAATAAGATAGAGGATAATAATTGAATTCTACAAGATTCTTCTATAAATCGGATGAAATGCATCTGTGTAGTATTTATTTGGATCCATCAAAAAGGAAAAGATCCCATTTCACAATTGGATGCAGCAATTGTGAAGGACAAATTCAATTCAATGGTTGGAATTTTAAATCCAATAATAGTATTAAAGATATTACCAATATTGAGACTTGGTTTGTTTTTACAACCTGATGATGTCCCTAGTTCCAAGATATTGGTTCAATCTAAACCAGTATTAATATCTGTAAAGTTCTAGGAGCCATCTTATTTATTAAAAGATCCTCTCATGGAAAGAAATTTTGACAAAATTTATTTAGCAATTCCAATTCTAAACTCTATAAGGCAAGATAAATTATATCAAGGAATTAAGTTAAAATTAATAAAAAAGAAGAAGGCCTTAGGAATCACTACCAATATGAAACCATATGATATTTTGAAAGATTTAGATGAATTAAACCTTTAATTTCAATGAAGCAATTATTAGCAATCGTGCCAAAATATCATTTTATATTAAATTTTTCATTAATACGACATAGAACTTGAAATAAAGAATTTTATGAAATTAATTTGAATCTCAATCCGGGCGCACCAACTATTGGTGTATCCATTGATGGTATTCTTATTTCTAGAGTTCAAGTGGATGGAAATTCTAATGTAAATTTAATGACTGCTGATATAATAAAAAATTTGAATTTAACTTAGTCGTTACCTACGACCTTGGTATTGAGAATAATTGACCACAATCACATAAAGCCTATGGATATTCTTTACAATATTGATAATATTATTGTTGAAATTGTATTTAAGATTGATTATATTATTTTTTCATTACAGAGTTTCGCATTATCATATCCAATTTTATTAGGTCGATTGTGGCCATATTAAGCCAAAGTTAGGAACAATTGAGGCCATAGAACGTTGATTATTAGAAAAAGTAGAGATAAGATTGTTTTACAAATGTACCTAATTTAATATCATGGAGAATCTCAAGTTCTAAATTCAGAGGTGACATTTGATGATGAGGATCAATCTACGTAAAATATGATGAAGTTACCAATTTAATGTAAGTTGGAAATGATCCAATTCACATGTAGAAGCAAGGTGTGTTATACCAATATAGAGGACTCGAAGAATATTTAGTATACCCGGAGGATATAGTGAACTCTGATCATGTTATTGCCAATTGGATGAATAATCCCATAATTAATGAAGTTAGTACGTTAGAACTAGAAATGGGTAGTTCGAATTAGTTGGATTATATTAAGGATTTAGAGCAGGAGAAGAAAATCAAATTAGAGGTTGTTGTGGAACTTGTGTGCCAATCTATTAATTTGAGCACCAATGAAATATCACAGATTATCAAAATATACACCAGTATTATGGGTATAGAGCTAAGAAATTAGAAAGATTTCTTCCTCAGCCATAAATCTACTTTTGCTTGATCAGCATTGAATTATACAAGCTTAAAAGATATTCCTATCAAAGTTTATAAGCATTGAATTATCTTGGAAGAGGATGCTACATTAGTTCGTTAAAGACAGCATTGCTTTAATAAAAAATATTCCCTTATGGTAAAAGAGGAAGTGGATAAATTTTTAGATGTAGACTTTATATATCGAGTATCGTATAGTGAATGTATTTCACCAATTGTGATAATATTGAAGAAAAATAAAAAAATCCGAATCTGTCAAGACTTCTGTAAATTAAACGCGACTATCCAGAAGCATTATTTTCTTATACCTTTTACGGATAATATATTGGATGTTGTAGCTGGGCAAGAATGTTATTCCTTTTTGGATGGATTTTTGGGATTATAATCAAATTCAAATAGCAATAGAAGATTAATTAAAAATTACTTTCACTATCGATTGGGGCACATTTGCTTATAAGGTGATGCTATTTGGGTTATATAATACCTTGGCCACTTTTCAAAAGGTAACAATGCAAGCATTTCAAGATTATTTATAATTATCGATAGAGATATTTTTAGATGACTTTTACATATTTAATACGACAATTGACCATTTGGGATATCTTGTTAAATATTTGGATCAATGTGATAAGTATGTGATATCTTTGAACTTTGAGAAGTGCTAATTTGGCATACCCTCAAAAAAACTTTTAGAACACATTGTTTCTGTGGCTGATATTGGTACTGATTTAGATAAAGTTACTCGTATATTGGCCTTATTAAAGCCAAAAATAATATTAGATGTTTGTGATTTTGTAAGCCATATCAGCTATTATTAGTAATTTATTGACTCATTTACAATGATATATCAATCTTTAACAAATCTCTTAAAGAAACCATTGTTTGATGAATCTAGTCCAATTTGGACTGAAGAATGTACAATTACGTTTGAAGAATTGAAGTGAAAATTGGTATTTGCACCAGTACTTGTTATACCATGTTGGACAATTTTTTTTCATATTTATGTTAATGCATCTAATGCTGCTATTGGATCCGTGCCAAAGCAAAAAGATAAAAAGGATTTGGATCATCCAATATATTATGCAAGTTGACAATTTGTTGCTGCAGAATGAAATTACACTACGATTGAATGAGAAGCCTTGGGCATGATCTATTATGTACAAAAATTTTGGCATTATTTGCTTGGTTATCCATTTGTGTTTCATATCGATCACGATACTCTTAAGTATATGATCAATAAACCTCAATTCAGTAGACGCATTGCTCGATGGATGTTATTCCTTTAAGAATTTAATTTTATTATTAATATTTGACTAGGAAAGAAAGATACCAATGCGGACCATTTATCTTGTTTGATCAATATATTGGGAAATGAACCTATCAATGATATACTTCTTGATACAAAATTATTTGCCATGGATGTAATTTCACCAAAATATAATGAATTGATTCAATATTTGACATTTTAGATATTTTTACTTATTTATAACAAGAAACTTAAGTAGTGTCTGATTTTGAAAAATGCTCTATATACCATAATAGGTGACGCTTTGTATAAGCAAAGAAAAGATAGAATATTACACCGTTATATATTTCAAAGTGAAGTACGTATTATATTGGATGGATGTCACTTAGATAGTCACAATGGACACTTTGCCTATAATAATATTGCTCGTAAAGCTTTAATGGCTGGATATTGGTGGCCAATAATGTTTTCAGATGTATACCAATATGTCTGATGCTATGATCCTTATTAGCATATTGGTAGACCTATTGGTATTTCTTCCATGCCATTGGCACCAATTTTGATACAAGTACCATTTGAAAAATGGAATATTGATTTTGTAGGACCAATTGCACTAGCCTCACAAAATGAACAAAAAATATATATTTTAGTAGCAATAGATTATGTCACAAAGTAGATTAAGGCGGTGGCAATAAAAATTGATAATGCTAATACAGCAGCCACATTTTTATATAAGAATATTATTACTCTTTTTGGATGTCCCAAAAGAATGATTAGTGATTGAAGTCCCCATTTTATTAATTCTATGATTACAGCCTTGACAGATAAATATGAGATCAAACATCAAAAAATAATGCCATATCACCATCGGGCCAATAGACAAACTGAAAAGACCAACAATAATCTATGTAAAGTTTTAACTAAGATTACGTCTGGAGCAAGAATGGATTGGGATATAAAATTATTTGCAGCTTTGTGGGCATATCATATTGCATATAAAGTGACTACCAATTCTACCCCATTCCAATTGATATACGGGCAAGAGACAATATTACCAATTGAATTGGAAGTTTAGAGTTTAAGAATTAAGTTGGATGAACGTCTTGGTGACAAGGAATACCTTCAATATCAGTTAGCACAATTGTACAAATTGGATGAAATTTGAATTACAACTCTTTTGACTATGGAATCTATACAGTGTCACTGTAAGACTTATTACAATAATAAATTACATCCCAAATCTTTTCTGTCCAATGATTTAGTGCTTCTTTATGATAGTTAATTTTATAATTTTTTGAAAAAATTTCAGGTCTATTGGCATGGACCATATCATGTAGTGGAAGTCTTTTCTAATGGTTCAGTTCAATTGGAAGATTTTATGGATACTCAATTTACCACATGAATCAATGGCAATCGGTTACAACTTTATCATAGGTTATTGTAGTAGAGAGAATTTGCCTCAAGAAAGCACTGGGCTTTTGGTTGCTATTAATTACTCAATCAAGATCCAAGTATAATAAAACCTCCAAATTTATATAAAATATTTCTTCATAGGGCTATTACACCCAATATATAAGCCTTATTTCCTCAAACCACTGAAAACATACCAAATGCTTTAAAACCCTCATTCTCCATAGGAAGGGAATTTTTTTCAAACTTCAAAAATCTATAACTTTTAATCCAACTATCCAAATCTATTCAAAATTTACTTGAAGTATTGATGTATTCTTTACAACTACTACTACAAATTTCAACTATTGATTCATTACCAATCTTTAGATATTGCCAAAATCCTAGCAGTAGCTTCAAACCCTTGTTTACAAACACCGGTGTACTAAATTCTTCATACCTCATAACCTAAAAATCTAAATACTATGAAACTTTGATATATAGCTTTTTAGCATAACAATACACCTTTTTAGAAAGTTTGAGATATAAATTCATCCAAAAACTCAAGATATGGCAAATTCCATCACTATCAACAAAATGGCCTAGTTACTACCTTGGAATTTTATTTGCTGTCTTTGACTCCCAATATCTTCTTCTTTAGAATTTTAATTGTAGTAATTCTTCCTCATTAGATATAGAGCTTGAAATCACCTCTCTAATTACACCTTCTGATCTCCAAAAGCTTACATACAACTCCTCAAATCCTCAAAAGAGTGACAGTAGGTACAATTTGTACACCTTAATTTCAAGCGCCTACTCCTCCTTCATTAAAACTCCAAATCCCTTGATTTTTATACCAAAATTGTAGCCCAAAAAACAAGCTTTTTAACCCTAGTTTCTAATTTTCTAATGGTCTCTTTAAAGTTGCCAAAATCCTTGTTAAGTTTGCAAGCTGCCTCCTCAAAGTCCATTGGGCATGGTATTGGACCAATAGAGATGAAGAACTTCACCCCTTGTCTTCATTCATCTTCACTTTGTCTTCATCCTTCCAAATAGGCCTCTTTTTAGTTTAATTCTTCTTCTTTGGATCCCAATTGCCTCTCAAGGCTTCATACTAAATATTTAGGTCCTATTTAGTTTAAACTCCATAATCAAACTAAGTAAAAATTTAAAATAAATTTTATTACACCAACTCTTTTTAATTTACTTTATTAACCATTCTAACACATATCTAAACCTATAAACATATTATACATTTTGAGTGGATTTTACATACTATAAGGAATTACAATACGATAATGTAAATTTGGGACGGATTTCAAAATAGGAGGAAAGAGGGAGTACCTGTTTATGATAAGATTACCTATATTGTAGGTGCATGATGGTTAGAAAAGATGGCTGATGGTTAGTTTTAGATACTATTGCCGCCTAATCAAAAAAATTAGATATGAGGTTATGATACCTCAGCATTAGGAATTGTTGATTTAGATCCCGAATAAAAAATTAGCAACAGGGCACTTAGCAAAAGTTTTTGAACATTGTTGTGTGAAGCGTTGTCGTGTTGTGACATGATTATATGATGAAACTATGACTAAAAATGATTTTTCAATTAATATTCTATTATCTTAGTTCAACAAGAATTCAACATATTTTAACAAGATTTTTATTAAAGCCTCTTAATTTATTTTCTTTATTTAATAGCTAGTACACAAGAATTAGTTAGTAATTTTACCTTCTAGACTGTAGTAATTCTTTTATTCCCTTAAAAAAGCTATAGAATGATAAAAATATAATAAAAATAATAAATTACTAGCATGATTGATACTAGGATTAAGTTGAAGGTAGGATCAGGCTATAAAATCCCTAGGATAGGTTAGATTGATACCTGGGGGTTGGCCATTTGTAGGATAGGATCAAAATTAGACTTTTGGCCATAAAAATAGCCAAAGATCAAAATTAGACTTTTGGCCATAAAAATAGCCAAAGGTCAAAATTAGACCTTTGACTGCAAAATACAGGGAGATTTTTCAGATCAAGTTTCTAAATTGGATAGCTAGCTTGAAGCTTCTGCAAAGACATTAAACTTGTTGCCATCAGATTTTGAATGACTTTGCAATTGTTGTTCAAAATTAAGGTTTATATTGGTATTTTGGATTTTATATAAGACAATGATGGCTTGCATTCTTAAATGATTCTTGCAATTTGTATAGCATCAATAGTTCAGAATTTGATATTGTTTGGATTATTGGACGTGCTAAATATGTACAAAATTTTATATTAATTTAATAATGCAATCAGGAGATATTTGGACTTTGATACAAAGGGTTGTCGGAAGTTGGCAGTTTAGGATTAGGTAGGGTTTCTATGATAACTAAAGATCTACAAATTGGCACAATGTAAATTTTGGCATGGTGATAGCAGACTTAGAGATCAAGCTACAAACCAAGTTTGAACTAAAGTTAAAGATTGAAGAAGGAGAAATCACCACTGGAATTTCTGCATCAATTTTCAAATTGGCGGCCAACTATCATCAGTTCGGTTTTTGGGTATTTTCTTGCAATCTGTAAGTTGGGTTGAGCTAAATTTTTTTAAGCATGTAGAAGGCTTACATTTATATTTGTGTGTAAAATTTCATACTAAGTAGACAATTGGATTAAAATTTATAGCTTATTAAAACTCACTAATTAGGATTAGGACTTGTAAAGAAAAATAAAAATTATTTAATTATAAAAAAAATGAGGCAATTGGGATATATGCATGATTGATGTTACTAAGAGGAGTATTTTTAAACACTTTTGAATTGAAATTTGAATTATATTCTTTAAATATAGGTGAAATCTATTAGAATTTTTTGATTATTTGTAAACACAACTTTACCTTCTATAGCTAGGTATTTGATGCATTTTCAAACAAGACAACACGTAATATGACACCATTGTCATACTGCATTTACATGCAGTGTGTAAAAATAATATATATCTTATATCTATTGTTATTATATGTGTGAGTGCTAGAGGTTATTTTAGAAGATATTATAAGAAGAGGATTTATTATAGCCACTTAGTTAGTGAATTAAGATGGCTATTTGTTTTAATCCTATCTTACTTATATCCTAGAATAGATTCTTTTGTAATTAGAAAAAAAGTAAAGGTTGTTTTACCTTTCTTGTTGACTTTGAGGTAGAATGGACCTTATGAGGGATAAGAAAGAAGAGCATGGGGTGAATAGGGCCTATCCAATAGGATTTGGCTGCCCATGTGGGCGTCTCATAGTCTAATATGGAAAGAAAGGGAGATATACTCCTCTTGCTAGACTGAGAGGGAGGCAGTTTTGAGTGGTGAATTTTGGAAAGAGATAGCTCCAAGGAGATAGAAGCGTTTGTAACGAAAATTGGTGGGTGTGTTCCTCAAGTTGTGAGGATTTTAGAACCTACTGACTTGCTTGTTTTGGAATTGTGAGCAAAAAATTATGCTTGTTTTAGTAGAGTAGAGTTTGCTGCCACCCGATGAAGAGAGGCAGAAACTTCGAGCTGCTACTGCAAGTCTGATTTCAACTCTTTCTTAGTAAAATTTATAGAAAGTGTGGAAAATTGTGCTAGCTTTTTATTAAGACATCTCTTGTAGCATTTGGAGTTGGAGAGCAAAAGTTGTGAGCGTGAGAGTGAGAAAGGGTTTGCTGCCATCCGATGAAGAGGGGCAGAGACTTTGTGCAACCACCCAAGTCGGACAGTCTCTTCAATCTTTTTGATATTTTAGGTGCTTATAGAAGCTTGTGTAAGCTTTCTACAAAAACAAAAATCAA
The DNA here is from genome assembly GCA_036785485.1 of Physcomitrellopsis africana. Taxonomy (NCBI): domain Eukaryota; kingdom Viridiplantae; phylum Streptophyta; class Bryopsida; order Funariales; family Funariaceae; genus Physcomitrellopsis; species Physcomitrellopsis africana. Next base: position 41,717 of record JAWRVF010001183.1, on the reverse strand, counting down.
TACATTTGGAGCTTTGATGAAAGTTTTATGAGCCGTGAAGTGTCAAAGAGGGCAAATTGTTGCTAGGGTTTGAAGAGTAGAATCGACTAGCTACAAAATCTGGAGTTTGAGAGGCATGCATGCGAAATTTTAGAATAAGTTAGATGATGGAGTGAGCTTTCTAAAAAGCTATTGCATGTCCAATTTGGAGAAGGGAAGTGATCACAACAAAGGTTGGAGTGAAGAGAAGCTTTGCTATCTTTGCATTTGCTTGGAAATTTTAGTATCTATTTTTTTTAGCCATAACTTTTAATTGGTAAGTCATCTATTTGTGAAATTTTGATATGTTTTATAATGGATTATTGGCTTTCCATAGGCTATAAGCACGCTTGATTCGACCTTTAAATGATTTTTTAGTGATATATTTAGTTTCAGCTTGTTGTATAACTTGTATTCCTCATATGCGGTCGTATTTTGAGGTATACTTGAATACATACATACTTTGCTTATACCTTTTATATAAGTATATATACTTGTATTTATATCAAATATTTATATAAGTATTTTATAAGTATTATATATAATATTTGTATAAGTATTTGTACAAGTATTATACCAAGGATTATACATTATTTTATATAAGTATTTATACAAGTATTATACAAGTATTTATACAAGTATTATTCAAGTATTTATACTTTATATTTGTACAAGTCTTGTATAAGTATAATAAAAATATAATTTGAAAGCTTGAACAAATATTGTGCAAGTATTGAAGATACTTGCACGGCTTCCTCTCATGTTCCCTGCTAGTTCTAGTAGCAGCTAGGAATCCGGCGTTTTTCCAAGGCAAATTCTTTCTACCCGACACCGTACGCATTAGAGTGTAGAATTTTTTGCAGCCAACAAAAATATTGTTAGTATGAGCAAGAAATGAGAAGCAAATTGTAATCTACAATATCAATGGTAAGGTCAAAGAGAGCTTCAGATAGAGAAAAAAATGTCTGAAAGGTGAGAAGTAAGAGTAATTTGGAGTCACCATCTTTAGTGGTGATCACCAACATAGAGCCAACAAAGTTGGAATATGTTGGTCCTCACAAAGGCAGAGAGATTTTAAAAACACGCAGTTATATACATTTTTGCAAGGATCAAATAATTTTCCACCAATTGATATAAAATTAGTGGCATAATATATAGGTAACTATGACCTAGATGATGGTTTGAGTGTTGTAAAAGAGAGGATAATTGGGATCGATGAGAGTACCTTGCAAACAGTACTACATCTATCGATTGGTAAACTTGCAGTAGACATCAAAGTTTCTACTGATTTTAGACTACGTAATTATATTAAAGGTGGCATGTCATCATTGGAAAAGAATCAAGATTGGAAGGTGGCAAAGGCACTTACATCAAAGCTTATGTAGTAGATGCAGTTCATTCAAAAGTAGCTAGGCTTGAATTGATACACTACATACATATCCAAATAGTTACTATTTATGACAATAGGAACGTTGGAAGGAATGCTATTTAATTAGGTAGCATTTGTAGCAACCAAAATCCATGCGAGGATGGTAGCGAAGCGGAAGACGGGGAAGTTTGCATCTTTGCTTTACTCTAACTATATACACTTTGTAATTGAATCAAACATCACTGATAGTAGAAAGAAATATATCTTCTCCAGTGCCTCCACAATATGTTCGAAGTCTGACGGCATCAATAGCTAGCCCAGAGGTAGTGGTATACAAAGTCAGAGAATCAAATAGAGCGATAGAATGGGAGGCTATCCCAATGACTACATTAATACGATTATCAATTCACTCAATAATTGGAAGGAGAGAACCTCACGCAAATAATATTGGGTCCAATTTCTCAATTACAACTTACAATGAATAAATTGGAAGGAAATTATAGGCAATAATTAGAGGCAAGCAAGAAGGAGATAATAGAAAAAAGTCGTTGAATTGTAGAATAAGATCACATTATCAAGAAAAAAACAAAATCCAAGTTGTTATTGGAATAAAAATTAGCGAAGGAATAAGAAGCTTGGATGAAAGATAAAGAATATGCTTAATGAATCTTGAAGGACCAAAAACAAGAATTAATAGAAAATCACAAGACATGGAATTTGAAAAGGGAGGCGATGAAGTGTCAATTGCATGCAAAATATGAGAAGATAATAAAATTTGAATAAAAAAAGGTGAAATTAGGTGACCAATACAGAATTGAAACGGACAAGCTACGGGCAGATATTGGTGCCTTGAAGGTTGAAGTGGCAAAGTTGGAGGGCGATTTAGCCAATATTGGTCGGCCTCAGGTATCTATCTTGCTAGTTTTGAGTATTGGTGAATTGGAAGAGAAGATGAAACAAGAGTAGTGCCAATTAGAAGAAAAAGATGCCAAAATTTTGCAAATAGAGGCTCAAGTTTGGAAATTATGAGCAGATGACAAGGATTTATCAATTCAATTGAAGTGTAACCATGTGTCACGGATATAAGATTTATTCCAATAATTATTTGATAGAAGTAGGTAAAATAAGTTGATTTGATAATATCTAATAGAGCAGCTTCTCAAAAACTTCATAGACGTGGAATCACCTTTATACATATCTATAGGTGATTGGTAGGTTAAAAACTTGGTCAACAAGCTAGCCATATGTCGCACATGTTGGTAGCTTGTGGAACAAGCCAAATATATGGCGCACATGTGAGAAACTTGTCATACAAGTTTGACACATGTCTTGCAAATTATACATATATAGGAGATCCTATAGAATACCGCCACATAGCTCTTAGATAGATAGTATTAATAGAGACAAGAGTGAAGCCTTCTTCAATCTTGTCAATTCTTTTTTTGCTTCTAGTCTAATTTTTAGAGTCTATAATTTTCTTGTCTTGTAGCAATAGCCATTTTAATTTTTTTTAATATACAAATTTCTTTACTTCTATTTTGTTATACTTCTTAATAGAAGTTTCATATATTTTTTTGCTTTCATTAAATTCTTGTCCTTGACAAATTGATAAGAATATACATACAATATTAGAGCTTTATCTTTTCTTGATTAAGAATGGATTATAACTTTTTCTTGATAAGACATAAGCATATTTGAAGTTATGGAGTACGTGCTTTTAAACTGATATTATTTCTAGAATTTTTTCTTTTAAATGAGTTATTCTATATTTCTTGAAGTCAAAGTAGACTTTTTTCTTCTTATTATATTATCATGGCAGAGCTTACGGAAATGAAGAGTGCAATGGTATAAATGCAAGAACAAATAAGAAAGCTAATGCTTGTAATACATCAATTCAATCTACTATCACAAAGAGCAACAAGATTAGCAGGAAGTAAAAATATAGAGATAGTTGAAGCTGGATAAATATTTACACCAAATCATATTATGTTACCTATAATGGAGCACTGTTCAAATATTAGGGAATTAAAAATTAGTTTGCTTGAGAGGTTTGATGGCACAAGATCTAAATTTTGAGGATTCATCAATCATATGTAACTGGTGATTGAACTTCAACCTTGGAGTTATCTTACGCAAGGATCTCAAATTAGATTTATTAGAATGTTACTTTCGGATTCTGCTTTATCGTGGTTTTTATCTTTTTTTGAATGACATGATCCAATATTGGATAATTTGGAGGCATTTTTAACAAAATTTTGATCTATGTATGGAGCATATGATGTAATCCGTATTGCTACCTACAAGATTCACATCCTACGACAAGGCAATCGATCTGTGTTGTTATACGCTTCATAATTTTGACAACTAGCGACTGATATCGAGTGGGATGATGTTGCACTTATCAGCCAATTTTTCTATAGATTATAATACGAGGTAAAAAAATTAATGCTCAATTTATCCGATCCTTAGATATTGAGTTAAGCAATTGATTTTGCTATGAGGTGTGATAATCGACTTTTTGAGTTTCGATCCGAGAGTCATACAAAGAAGCCTCAACATTATTATTTAATGATAACATCAACATCCTTACAAAACGTACATTTAGAAGTAGAAGACATGTAAATTGATGCAATATATTTTAAACCTCTTACTGAATAAGAAAAGATTTGGCGTTGTCAAAGAAGATTATGTTTATATTGTAGAGAATGCAAGCATACTGCTCAACGTTGTCTTAAGAAATGACACAACTACAAAATAAGGAGTACGGCTATCAAAGAAGACAATATGTTGGAAAATGAATTTGTCGAGTTGTAATAGGGACCATTGTCATATGACGTGGCTTTCTATTTGGGAATACACTGGATACCTAGCTGTGGAGAGTTTATTTGAAACTTGATGGCAAAATCCAACAAGTAATTTGTCCTTAATAAGAAGGATAAATAATAAAAAAATCTCACAAAAGAGAAGTTATATATATAAACCCTCTTATATTTCAGTAAGTTTGTACAAAAAAGGTTCAAATTTCCACAAAAACCCTTCAAAACTTTATTCACCCGCAAGGACTTATTTCTTGCTGAATTTTAGAGTCCAATAACTCTTGATCCAATTATTCAATTTCTATAAAATTTAATTTAAAGTATAAATAATCTTCTTAAGTTTTACCACAAGAGAAAATTCAACTATAAATTTGGTTTTGATTGTCTGATATCTCAAAACCCCTAGCAAGTACTCAAAATCCTAGCTCAAAGATACCCGAGCACTATTTTTTTTATATCTCACAAACCCAAAATTTTGATGCCACAAAATTTTTGTACATAGTCTTGTGACATAAACATATACACTTCTGAAAATTTTGAGCCAAAAATCTATTAAATTGCGTAAGATATAGCTCAAAATGTAACCACTATGTAAGTGAGTCTTTTACTGCCCTTAAATTTGTAAGCACTGACTTCAACTCCCAATATCTCCTTCACCCTAGCTTGGATTTTATTCAGCCATACATATAAAGTATAGCCGTGAAAGTGCTCTCTTCAATCCCAATTGCCGATCTTTGATTGCTCTCTATATGCGCAAGTTGTATTCAAAAGAGTGACAGTAGGTCCAAAATCGACACGTTAACTATGAGCGCCTATAACTTCTTCATAAAAAGTGCAAATCACACAAAAGTTTGTACCTAAACTAGATCCAAAAACCTAAACCTTATGATCTTAGCCTTTGATGTTTGACTCCCTTCCAAAAATAAACCTTAATTCCTAATAAATCCTCAGGTAGCCTCCTTCAAGCCCATTGGACATGATTTTTGGCCATTTAGAATAGAGATTTCTATCATCCACCTCTATTCATCTACATAGATGGCCAAACTATCCTTTTTATACTAAAAACCCTTTTCTAACCCTTCTTCTTATAAAATTTATATACTTGGTGCTTTAAGCACTAAATAAAAGAAGAAAATAAGATCTTAAGGATCACCAATGTCTAATATAGATGACTTAAGATATATATAAGTTACTATCAATATAAAATTAATTTCAAAAGTCACTACTAAAAAAAAATAAGGTTGTATAAATCTTAATAATAATCCTTTTAATAGATCCCTTCTAAACTAGCAACCTAACCACATCTTATAACTAATAAAAGTCCATTAATATGGTTTTCTTTGAGTTATGTAGTAAATTGTACATTAAATATATATATACAATTTTTTCACATAGTAGCCAAACCATAACACGACATTGTGCACTTAGAACCTTGTACAATTCCTAATAAAGGTCCTATTCTCTCCTCAGAATCCTCTCCTTGTTTTATAATAGATATATAAATAGGACCAAAAAACTACAAAGCCTCTGTCTTATTAGAGTTAGAAGCCTCAGCATGCTTTCTAGATGAATAATTTGTTAAGAATTGTAAAATATCTTTAGTATAGAAAACTAAACCCGTACATATAAAAGTCATAGATGGACATCTTTTGTCTTTTGGAGATGTTTCTCATAAAATCCGTCTTATAAAAATAAGAATAGATGGTCATAATAGCTATATAGCCTTTAATATAATTAAATCTCCATCTAATCTAATTATTTTAGGTTTATCATGGCTAGAAAAATATAATCCTTAAATAGATTGGAATTCTTATGGATTTGATTTTTTTTAGAACATTATTAAATACCTTGCCGACCAAGTGAAAAGTTATAAGTCTAGTATAGTAAATTCCATATTTATAGGTACAAAAGCTTTTATACATATAGCAAAAGAAGGATCAACTTTTGCTATTTATGCCACATCCATTTCTGATGGTAGAAAGACTTTAAGTGGCATTCCAAGCCAATATCTGGATTATCAGGACGTTTTTTTAAAAAAATATATAAATATTCTTTCAAAGCATCACCCATATGATTATTCAATTGATCTCAAAGAGGAAGCTCAGCCTCCATTTGGACCAATCTACAGCTTATCACAAAATGAGTTGGCTGAATTCAAAGAATATATTGATGAAAACTTAGTCAAGAATTTTATACGTCATTCAAAATCTCCAACATGAGCTCCTATCTTATATGTAAAAAAAAAAGATGGATCACTATAGATGGAAATAGATTATCGAGGATTCAAGAAGATTACCATCAAAAATAAATATCCTCTACTATTGATATCTGGACTTCTAGATCAATTGAATTAAGCTAAGATCTATACAAAAATAGATATATGAGGAGCGTACAACCTGGTCTGCATCAAAGAAGGAGATGAATAGAAGATTGCTTTTTGAACAAGGTATCGATATTTTGAATATAATGTTATGCCTTTTAGACTCACGAATACACAAGTTATTTTTTAGCATCTTATGAATGATGTTTGTTGTGTATTTTTAGATGATTTTATTATTTTTTACTTAGACGACATTTTAATCTATTCTAAGGACGTAAAAGAATACGAATTACATGTTTGCCATATATTACAAAAACTTAGAGATACTGGATTATACGCTGTCGTACTGCATTTACGTGCAGTGTATAAAAATATTAAAAATCTTGTATCTATTGTTAATATATGTGTGAGTGCTAGAAGTTATTTTAGAAGATATTATAAGGAGAGGATTTATTATAGCCACTTAGTTAGTGAATTAAGATGGCTATTTGTTTTGTTCTTACCTTATTTATATCCTAGAATAGACTCTTTTGTAATTAGAAGAAAGGTAAAGGTTGTTTTACCTTTCTTGTTGACTTTTGAGGTAGAATGGACCTTATGAAGGGTAAGAAAGAAGAGCATGGGGTGAATAAGGCCCATCCAATAGGATTTGGCTGCCCATGTGGGCGTCTCATAGTCTAATATAGAAAGAAAGGGAGATATACTCCTCTTGTTAGACCGAGAGGAGAGGGCAGTTTTGAATAGTGAACTTTGGAGAGAGATAGCTCCGAGGAGATAGAAGTGTTTGTAGTGAAAATTGGTGGGTGTGTTCTTCAAGTTGTGAGGATTTTAGAACCTATTCACTTGCTTGTATTGGAGTTGTGAACAAAAAGTTATGCTTGTTTTAGTAGAGTGAGGTTTGCTGCCACCCGACGAAGAGAGGCAGAAACTTCGAGCTGCCACTGCAAGTTTGATTTCGACTCTTTCTTAGTGAAATTTATAGAGAGTGTGGAAGATTGTGCTAGCTATCTATCAAGACATCTCTTGTAGCATTTGGAGTTGGAGAGCAAAAGTTGTGAGCTTGAGAGTGGGAAAGGGTTTGCTGCCACCCGACGAAGAGGGGCAGAGACTTTGTTCAACCACCCAAGTCGGACAGTCTCTTCAATCCTTTTTGATATTTTAGGTGCTTATAGTAGCTTATGTAAGCTTTCTACAAAAACAAAAATCAATACATTTGGAGCTTTGATGAAAGTTTTATGAGCCGTGAAGTGTCAAAGAGGGAAAATTATTGCTAGGGTTTGAAGAGTAGAATCGACTAGCTACAAAATCTGGAGTTTGAGAGGCATGCATGCGAAATTTTAGAGCAAGCTAGATGATGGAGTGAGCTTTCTAAAAAGCTATTGCATGTCCAATTTGGAGAAGGGAAGTGATCACAACAAAGGCTGAAGTGAAGAGGAGCTTTGCTGCCTTTGCATTTGCTTGGAAATTTTAGTGCCTACTTCTTTTAGCCATAACTTTTAAATGGTAAGTCATCTATTTGTGAAATTTTGATATGTTTTACAATGGATTATTGGCTTTCCATAGGCTGTAAGCACGCTTGATTTGACCTTTGGATGAATTTTTAGTGATTTATTTAGTTTCAGTTTGTTGTATAACTTGTATTTCTCATATGCGGTTGTATTTTGAGGTATACTTGAATACATACATACTTTGCTTATACTTTTTAGACAAGTATATATACTTGTATTTATACAAGTATTCTATAAGTATTCTACAAGTATTATATATAATATTTATACAAGTATTTGTACAAGTATTATACCAAGGATTTATACAAGTATTTGTACAAGTGTTATATCAAGGATTTATACAAGTATTTATACAAGTATTTGTATAAGTATTATTCAAGTATTTATACAAGTATTTATATAAGTATTATTCAAGTATTTATACTTTATATTTGTACAAGACTTGTACAAGTATAATACAAGTATAACTTGAAAGCTTGAAGAAATATTGTGCAAGTATAGAACATACTTGCACGGCTTCCTCTCATGTTCCCTTCAAGTTCTAGTAGCAGCTAGGAACCCGGCGTTTTCCCAAGGCAAATTCTCTCTACCTGACAACGCCAAGATGGAAAAGCATATATTTCACACTACTCAAGTTGATTTCTTAGGATACATAATTTCAAATGATGGTCTCATGGTGGATTCTAAGAAAGTCCAGACAATCATAGATTGGAAGATTTCAAGAATAATAAGGGACGTGAAATGCTTTTTGGAATTTTCCAATTACTATCAAATCTTTATCAAGAATTTTTTTCAAATTATAGCTCTACTTACACGTTGTTGAGAAGTAAATACATCCATGTATAGAAACCTTGCCTAACTTTCTTTTCTTTAAAATTTTATTAAGTTCTTTCTTTTTATTAATCTAGATTTTTTATATAATTTTAAAAAAATCTTTTAATTTTTTTTTTCTCTCTAAGAAAAATAAATTTGGCTAAATTTTATTTTATCTTTAATCTTAACTTTAACTTTGATTTAGCCTTAAAAACTTTTTTTATTTTTTTTACTTTTTTTTTAATCTTAGGTTTTAATAGATTCAGGATTATGTTTATAGAAATAAGGAGTTTTGACTTTGAGGTTGAATTTAGGATTTTACTAAGGATACATAGAAGTTTGGATATCAATAGTTAATTACTATTAATAGTATTAACTTAGAAGATTAGATTTGATATTTTTTATAACTTTAAACTATTAGTTGTTGACTTGGACTTTGAAGACCTTGGCTGCAACTTCTTTGACGAACCCAAAAGAAAAAGAGGATTGGATGTTTTGGCAAGTCTAGGGAGGTATTCAGAGAGAGTTTTTTCTTGGCATGAGTTTAGGTGGTAGAAATGCATGAATCAGAGCTTAGATGAGAGAGATATGCTTGTTTGAACTTAGGCTATGAATATGATATCTACTATCACTTTTCTGCATATATTAGGAGTTTTAAGATATTAGCAAGAAATTGGGAAGTTGAATTAGAAACTAGACTTCAAGCTAAAATTTTTATATCCAAGGATTAATAGAAATGAGTCTAGAATGAGTGAGATATGGCTGGTTAAAACTAAGATTTTTAAGAAATTAGATAAATAGAAGAATTTGCTTTAAGCTAAAACTTGAGTTTCAAGACAAATTTGAAGTTTATTTTTTTGTGTACATATCACTTTATTATAAAGAATCTATGTCTAAAATAACATATCAATTGAGACTATAATTAGGAAGAAATGGCAAATTTTATTCTCGGGCATTTAGGATTTTGAATTTTGAAAGTATCTATTAAGGATTTAGTGATACTAGTTGATTCGCAATGAATTTGGACTGAAAATTTTGTGTGATGATGTTCAAAGATGTAAGTTTTATATTACCAAATTTTGAGTTCATTTATACGACTGGATCTCAAAATATGAATTTTTAAATTTCTGGTTTGGATTTGACTTTCAAAAGTACATGCCAAAGATTTGGTGATACCGATCTATTGGCTACAAATTTGGAGCTAAAAAATTTGTATTATGATAATAAAAGGTATGATTTATGTTTTACCAAATTTTGAACTTATTTGAATGGCTGAATCTTAAAATATAAAATTTTAAGTTTCTAATTTGATTTGGACTTTTAATATCACCTGCTAATATTTTGGTGATATCTAATAATTGGTAATGAATTCATGGCTCAAAACTTTTGTGACAATGATCAAAGATATAAAATTGGTATTTCTAAATTTTGAGATTATTTAAATAGTTGGATCTTAAAATATGAATTTTTAAGTTTCCAATTTGGTTATAGCTTTTAAAGTCACGTTCTAATAGTTTGGTGATATCTAATGATCGGTAGCAAATTCACAACTCAAAATTTTTGTGACAATGACCAAAGGTAAAAAATTTGTATTCTCAAATTTTAAGCTTATTTAAATTGCTAAATCTAAAAAAATAATTTTTCAAGTTCTTGATTTGGTTTTGACTTATAAAATTACTTGCTAATATTTTGATAATATTTGGTGATCGATAATGAATTCACGGTTGAGAGTTTTTGTAAAAATGAGTAAAGAAGTGAATTTTGTATTTCCAAAGTTTGAATTTATTTAAATGGCTAGATCTTGATTTATAAATTTTCAAGCTTTTAGCTTGTTGATTTATTTTCACACATGATTTTGTAATTACAAAAAGAAAAATTTAAGAAGGTTTGTACATATTGGATCCAACTTGATTGCAAAGAAAGACCTTGCATCTATCCAAAGCGGAATTTTACCACAACAATGTCTAACTTGTAAAGACAAACTTGAGTAGAGTAAGGAAGCAGAAGTATCGTTTGAAGCGTTGAAAATAGCTTTTATTTCTGCACCAATCTTGTATCGCGGCGATTTCTCTAAGGCATTTTTTATAGAAACAGATGCATCAAACTTTGCTTTGGATATAGTATTGCCACAAATGGAAGTAGATGACAAATTCCACCTAGTAGCTTTTTATTTGAGGAAATTTTCATTAGCAAAGATCAATTACAAAATCCACGATTAATAACTTCTTGCAATTGTAGATTTTTTTTAAGAATGGCGCCACTATTTAGAAGGTGATTCTAGTCTACGTACTATATATATAGCTCATAAGAATCTCAAATATTTCATGTCAACACGTATGTTAAATCGTCATCATGCTTGTTGGAGCATGTCTTTGTCAAGATTCAAGTTTATCATCACTTATTGGCCAAAAAAATAATAAGGTCTGTCTAATACTCTTTCTACATAATCATATCTTGTACCAAAAGAAGGATATGGAGCTTTTGATCAACAAAGAACAATCCTCTTGAAACTAGATCAATTTCATATTCAAGCAATAAAATCAACATTGACTATTGATTTAATATTTTTCAAGCAAATCCAATTAAGTATGCCCTCAAATCTTCTTGTTTATGATATTAAAAATAATTTTTCTAAATCTCATGATACTTCAAAGTTCAAGTTCAAGGACAACTTACTTTATTTTAAAAGATGTTTATATGTCCCAGAAGGTGAAGCATGACTATGTGCTCTTGAAGCTTGTTACAACTTCCCCGCAGTTGAACATTTCAGATACAATAAGATCCTTGGGCTAATTTCAAGAGATTTTTAAGAGCCTCCCATGTGAAAGGTTGTTAAAGAATTTGTACAGTCGTACTATAATTGTTCAAGATCGTAAACTCCTTGTCATCGACGTTATGGACTTTTCCAACCATTACCTATATTAAAACAACCTTGGCCTTTTATTTCTATGGATTTCATCACGGATCTTCTAAATTCAAGTTCATATGATTCTATATTTGTGATCGTAGATCGTTTTATTAAGATGGTACATTTTGTACCATATATAAAATCTATCACAGGTGAAGAAATAACTAAACTCTTCCTTGACAACATCTATCGCTATCATGGATTTTCAAGAGATATTATATCAGATAGAGAGTCGTAATTTGTGTCAAGATTTTAGAAGATCCTTTTTAAGATTTTAAAGATGGACATAAAGCTATCTTTAGCTTTCCATCCTCAAATTGATGGACAAACAGAGCGTGAACTAAATCTTAGAGCAATATTTGAGGTGTACCATCAATTACCAACAAGATAGTTGGACAACTCTCTGACCATTGGCAAAATTTGCTTATAATAATATGTTTCATTCTTCTACACAACAAACATCTTTCTTTGTTAATTATGATTATCACCCATAATTTGATGCTTTTGATTTATTAAAAGTTGATAATCTAGCAGCAAAAGATTTGACAAATCATTTATTAGAACAATATGTAATAATAAAGGTGCAATTAAAAGAAGCTCAAGAACAACAATAATAAATACAAATGCGTATTGCAAGGAACAATCTCAATTCAATATGGAGGATAAGATATGGTTACTTTGTCGCAATATCAAGACTATTCATCCTTGTGATAAGTTGGACTATTGTAGGCTTGGATCTTTTCCTATTTCTGAACAAATCAATCTAATTACATATTGATTATATCTACCGATGTCGTGAAGTAAATACATCCATATATAAAAACCTAACTTAACTATCTTTTCTTCAAAATTTTATTAAGTTCTTTCTTCCTTCTTACCAATCTAAGTTTTTATATAGTTTGGGAAAATTTTTTTACTTTCTTTCTTTTTCTTTGGTTAAATTTTTATCTTATCTTTAATTTTAACTTTAACTTTAATTTAGCCTTGAAACTTTCTTTTATTTCTTTTATCTTTTTTCCAATCTTAGATTTTAGTAGATTCAGGAATTATATTTGTAGATATAAGGAGTTTTGACTTTGAGGTTGAATTTAGGATTTTATCAAAGATAAACAGTAGATTTGGATGTCAATAGTCGGCTACCATTAATAGTGCTGACTTGGAGGATTAGATTTGAGATTTTTATAACTTTAAACTATTAATTGTTGACTTGGACTTTGAAGATCTTGGCTACGACTTATTTAATGAGCTTGGAGGAGAAGAAGACGGGGTTTTTTGGAAAATGCAGAGAAGTATTCAAAGAGAGCTTCTTCTTGGCATGAGTTTAGGTAGTAGAAACGCAGGATTTGGAGCTTAGATAAGAGAGATATGCTTGTTTGAACTTAGACTATTAATATGACATCTACTATCACTTTTCAAGGTATATTAGAAGTTTTAAGATACTAGCAAGAAATCCAAAAGTTGGGTTAAAAACTAGACTTTAAACTACACATTTTATGTCCAAGAATTGATAAAAATGAGTTCAAAATGAGTGAGATATGGCTAGTTAAACCCAGCAAACTAAATTGGGGTTTTGAAGAAGTTAGATAAATAGAAGGATTTGCTTTAAGCTAGAACTTGAGTTTCAAGAAGAATTTGAAGCTCATTTTTTGTGTACATATTACTTATACTATAAAGAGTCTATGTCTAAAATCTCGTATCAATTGAGACTTTGATTAGGGAGTAATGGCAAATTTGTTCTCAGGTATCTAGGGTTTTGACTTTTAAAAGTACCTGCTAAGGATTTGGTGATATCTAATGATCAGCAATGAATTCAAAGCTCAAAATTTATGTCATGAAGGTCAAAGGTATGAATTATGTTTTCTCAAGTTTTGAGCTTATTTGAATAGCTGGATCTTAAATAATGAATTTTCAAGTTTCGGATTGAGATTTGACTTGTAAAAGTATTTGCCAAGGATTTGGTGATATCTAATGATCAGCAATGAATTCACAGCTCAAAAATTATGTGACAAAGATCAAAGGTATGAGATATGTTTTTCCAAATTTTGAACTTATTTGAATAGGTGGATCTTAAATTATGAATTTTCAAGTTTCTGATTTGGTTTTTACTTTTATAATTATTTGCTAATATTTTGATGATATCTGGTGATTGATAATGAATTCACGGTTGAGAATTTTTGTGAAGATGACTAAAGAAGTGAACTCTATGCTTCCAAAATTTGAACTTATATAAACGGTTGGATTTTGATTTATAAATTTTTAAGCTTCTAGTTTGTTGATTTATTATATGCATGGTTTTGTGACTAAAAAAGAAAAATTTAAGAAAGTTTGTGCATATTGGATCCAACTTGATTGTAAAGAAGGAACTTGCGTCTACGTGAAGCGGACTTTTGCCACGACACCAGTATCATGTTGCATTTACGTGCAATGTATAAAAATATTAAAAATCTTGTTCCTATTGTTAATATATGTGTGAGTGCTAGAGGTTATTTTAGAAGATATTATAAGAAGAGGATTTATTATAGCCACTTAGTTAGTGAATTAAGATGGCTATTTGTTTTGTTCCTACCTTATTAAAATCCTACAATAGACTCTTTTGTAATGAGAAGAAAAGTAAAGGTTGTTTTACCTTTCTTGTTGACTTTTGAGGTAGAATGGACCTTGTGAGGGATAAGAAAGAAGAGCATGGGGTGAATAGGGCCTATCCAATAGGATTTGGCTGCCCATGTGGGCGTCTCATAGTCTAATATGGAAAGAAAGGGAGATATACTCCTCTTGCTAGACTGAGAGGGAGGCAGTTTTGAGTGGTGAATTTTGGAAAGAGATAGCTCCAAGGAGATAGAAGCGTTTGTAACGAAAATTGGTGGGTGTGTTCCTCAAGTTGTGAGGATTTTAGAACCTACTGACTTGCTTGTTTTGGAATTGTGAGCAAAAAATTATGCTTGTTTTAGTAGAGTAGAGTTTGCTGCCACCCGATGAAGAGAGGCAGAAACTTCGAGCTGCTACTGCAAGTCTGATTTCAACTCTTTCTTAGTAAAATTTATAGAAAGTGTGGAAAATTGTGCTAGCTTTCTATTAAGACATCTCTTGTAGCATTTGGAGTTGGAGAGCAAAAGTTGTGAGCTTGAGAGTGGGAAAGGGTTTGCTGCCATCCGATGAAGAGGGGCAGAGACTTTGTGCAACCACCCAAGTCGGACAGTCTCTTCAATCTTTTTGATATTTTAGGTGCTTATAGAAGCTTGTGTAAGCTTTCTACAAAAACAAAAATCAATACATTTGGAGCTTTGATGAAAGTTTTATGAGCCGTGAAGTGTCAAAGAGGGCAAATTGTTGCTAGGGTTTGAAGAGTAGAATCGACTAGCTACAAAATCTGGAGTTTGAGAGGCATGCATGCGAAATTTTAGAATAAGTTAGATGATGGAGTGAGCTTTCTAAAAAGCTATTGCATGTCCAATTTGGAGAAGGGAAGTGATCACAACAAAGGTTGGAGTGAAGAGGAGCTTTGCTGCCTCTACATTTGCTTGGAAATTTTAGTATCTATTTCTTTTAGCCATAACTTTTAAACGTTGTGATGGCGAAAGTCCGCTTCAAGTAGACGCAAGGTCCCTCTTTACAATCAAGTTGGATCCAATATGCACAAACTTTTTTAAATTTTTCTTTTATAGTCACAAAACCATGCGTATAATAAATCAACAAACTAGAAGCTTGGAAATTTATAAATCGAAATCCAGTCGTTGATATAAATTTAAATTTTGGAAGCATAGAGTTCACTTCTTTGGTCATCTTCACAAAAATTCTCAACCGTGAATTCATTACCAATCACCAGATATCATCAAAATATTAGCAAGTAATTATATAAGTAAAACCAAACTAGAAACCTGAAAATTCATATTTTAAGATCCAATTTTTCAAATGAGCTCAAAATTTGGGAAAACATATTTAATATCTTTGATCTTTGTCACATAAACTTTGAGCCGTGAATTCATTGTCGATCATTAGATATCACCAAATACTTGGCAAATACTTTTAGAAGTCAAATCTTAATCCAAAACTTGAAAATTCATAATTTAAGATCCAATGGTTTAAATAAGCTCAAAATTTGAGAAAACATATTTCATACCTTTGACTATTGTCACATAAATTTTGAGCCATGAAATCATTGCCGATCAATAGATATTACCAAATCTTTGGCAGATACTTTTAGAAGTCAAATCTCATCCTGAAACTTGAAAATTCATTATTTAAGATCCAGCTGTTAAAATAAGTTCAAAATTTGGAAAAACATAACTCATAACTTTGACTATTGTCACATAAATTTTGAGCTATGAATTCATTGCCGATCGTTAGATATCACTAAATCCTTGGCAGATACTTTTAAAAGTCAAAACCCTAGACACCTAAGAAAAAATTTGCCATTACTCCCTAATCAACATCTCAATTGATATGAGATTTTAGACATAGACTCTTTATAGTATAAGTAATATGTACACAAAAAATGAGCTTCAAATTCTCCTTGAAACTCAAGTTCTAGCTTAAAGAAAATCCTTCTATTTATCTAACTTCTTCAAAACCCCAATTTAGTTTGCTGGGTTTAACTAACCATATCTCATTCATTCTGAACTCATTTCTATTAATTCTTGGATGAAAAATGTGTAGCTTAAAGTCTAGTTTCTAACCCAACTTTTGGATTTCTTGCTTGTATCTTAAAACTTCTAATATACCCTAAAAAGTGACAGTAGGTGTTATATTAGTAGTCTAAGTTTAAACAAGCATATCTCTTTCATTTAGGCTCCGAATCCTATGTTTCTACCACCTAAACTCATGCCAAGAAGACGTTCTCTTTGAATACTTCTCTGCATTTGCCAAAAAACCCCGTCTTCTTCTCCTCCAAGCTCGTCAAAGAAGTCGCAGCCAAGGTCTTTAAAGTCCAAGTCAACAATTAATAGTTTAAAGTTATAAAAATCTCAAATCTAATCCTCCAAGTCAGCACTTTTAATGGTAGTCAACTATTGACATTCAAATCTACTATTTATCCTTGGTAAATCCTAAATTCAATCTCAAAGTCAAAACTTGTTATATTTACAAATATAACCCTGAATCTACTAAATTCTAAGATTGGAAAAAAGATAAAAGAAATAAAAGAAAGTTTCAAGGCTAAATCAAAGTTAAAGTTAAGATTAAAGATAAGGTAAAAATTTAATTAAAGAAAAAAAAAGAAAGTGAGAAATTTTTCTTAAACTATATAAAAACTTAGATTGGTAAGAAGAAAGAAAGAACTTAATAAAATTTTGAAGAAAAGATAGTTAAGTTAGGTTTCTATATATGGATGTATTTACTTCACGACAACGTTCTAATAGCAGCTAGGAACCTTGCATTTTTCTAAGGCAAATTCTCTCTACCCGACACTTGAGTCCATGAAGATCTATCATATATTCTACGTGTCTCTTTTTGAACCATACAAGATAGTGAACATACCAAGAAGAAGACAAGTGCCACCTTCTCTTATAGATATAGACAATAATAAAGAATTTGAAGTGGAAAAAATCTCAGATTCAAGGTAGTGCCAAAATAGGTTCTAATATCTTGTCCATTAGCGCGGATACAATATTAGTGAACTCACATGGGAAGCAACAAAGAATCTTGCAAATGTAACAAGGAAAGTAGAGGCTTTTCATCAATGATATCCATCAAAACCAAGATGAAGACCTTTCCTATAAAAGAGAGACAATTTAGGCAAGATAACATTCTACTTTCTATCCTTGTTTGTAGCTTCTTTGTATTTGTGATATTAAGGAGATGGAGAATCAACAACCAATGGATTCAACTTAAGAACCTTTGTTTGTTGATTTATCGGATGAAGCATTACAACTATCACAACCTTCAAGATGACAAAATAGAGATAAGGACCTTCAAGAACAACATGTCCTTCCTCGGATTGATGGCAAAATATAATGTGTTTGATACCATGATTTTGGAAGAGACTTCCAATGTTTGGTGATACTTTTAGAGGTAGGAACTACTCGTGATGGTGTTCTTAATATTTTCTTTGAAGGGAGTTATGAAGGCCTCAACAATGATTAAATAATAGGGTGATCTTCTTGCCATGATATAGGATATTATCGATGGCTGAAAGGACCTATCAACTACCTTCGAAGGGAACAAAGATCAAAGTATTTGGCAAGCACAATTTGACATATTTTGGACTTTTTTAACATGAAATTTTTGCTCCTCATCGAACTCGTCCCTAGAAGAGGAGATAATGTCACGGATTTAAGATTTATTATAATATTTATCTAATAGAAGTAGATAAAATAAATTGATTTGATAATATTTGATAGAAAAGCTTCCTAGAAGCTTCATAGACGCGGAATCATCTTTAAATATGTCTATAGGTGATTGCTAGGTTAGAAACTTGGTCAACAAGCTAGCTACATGGTGTACATATTGATAGCTTGTGGAACAAGCTAGCCATGTGTTGTACATGTTGGTAGCTTACAAAATAAGCCAAGTACGTGGTGTACATGTGAAAAACTTGTTGTGCAAGTTTGACATGTGTCTTGCAAATTAGACACGTATAGGAGGTCTTATAGAATACCGCCACATAGCTCTTAGATAGAAAATATGAATAGAGACAAGAGTGAAGTCTTCTTCACTCTTGTCAACTCCTTTCTTGTTTCTAGTCCAGTTTCAAGAGTCTATAATTTTCTTGTTTTGTAGCAATAACCATTCTAGTTTCTTTTAATATACAAACTTCTTTACTTCTATTTTGTTATACTTCTTAATAGAAATTTCATATGTTTATTTGCTTTCATTGAATTCTTGTCCTTGACACTATGTGGATTTATTGAAGGAGGATATGGACTTAGTATTAGAATTAAATACAGAAGAACCTCCTATAGAAAATCTTAAAATATTCCAATCCAAAGAGCCAACTTCATAACTAAAAGTATTTTTTTTACCAATTCTGTGTTTGCAAACGCATTGCACAATTACAAGTGGGACTATGTAGAATAGATAGATAATTTTGGATCGTAGAATAAGGAATAAAAATTATTAATTTAGATGATTAATCCAATTATTGGTTGATATAGACATAAACATAGGAAAATTAGTTGAAAAAGCAATTAAAGCAAGAGAAACGAGGGTTGGTACCTTGATTTTTAGTATAAAAAGAATAAAGAAGAAGAAATTATAGCCTGATTATAAGAGTCAAGAATCAAGATAAGCTTCTTATTTATTTATTTATTTATTTTTTTAATGTTAGATTGTAGTAGAGAATCCAGATTATATTTTAATTGAACGTACCATGTCAATTGTGAAATACAATAATAAAATAGAAAATTCAATATATATATATATATATATATATATATATGGATGAATAAGAAATTACAATTATTTGATAATTGAATCCGATGTCGCAAATTGATAACTAAAGATGGAACAGATTGTTGTAGTTTGATTGTGAATGAGAATGTTATGCCATATTGGTTGTGAGAGTTAAACGGTGAAAGAGAATATTAGAGAGATGATTTGTTTTAGAAAAGGTTCTTAGTGAGAAGTTATTTCTAGTGATTGGAATGTGAAGTGGTTGTATGCAGTCCATTGAGACAATGCAATATCACAGGTTGTTATTATGAGATTAAGAAAGACATAAGATTATAATAGGAGAATTTTTGGAGATAGTGTTACGAAATTTATTCTTGGTTGCGGAGTAGCAGAACAATTAAAGAGGACGGGGTTGTTTAGAGCATTTGCGTGTTTAGTAGACTCTGCCATTTAGTAACAATTAATTGTGTAATCCCAACAGTGTATCTTATGCGTTTAGTCTTTCCTTATGTTCAAATCTTTCTTTACAAGTTTATTCTAAGTAGTATTGGAAGAATATGTATAATGGTAAATCATACAAATGTATCCACTATCTTTCAATATTTAATGAATGACATATTTTGAGGGTATTTAGATAAGTTTATGGTACTTTATTTTGGTGACATCTTGATTTAGTCAAAAAATCTAGAGGAACACGATAGGCATGTTAAACTAGTAGTACAAAAGCTGCGAGATACATGTTTGTATGCCAAACTGGAAAAATGTATATTTCATCAATTTCAAATAGAATTTTTGGGATATATTGTATCTACTAAGGATTTGACAATAGATTCTAAGAAGATAGAGGCGATTATGCAATGGGCCATTTCAAAGACTGTGAGAGACTTACAATATTTTCTTAGATTTGCTAACTTCTATCGAATCTTCATAAAAAATTACTCTCAAGTTATTGCCCCTCTTACTTCTTTGACATATAAGGACAAATTAGAATGGAGGCTTCAAGCAGAGAAGGCATTCCAAGATCTCAAGATGGCATTTATTAAAGCTCCAATATTAGCACATTAAGACTTTATAAAGACATTCTACTTGGAGATTGATACTTCAGATTTTGCACTAAGTGCCATACTTTCATAAATGGATATAGATAACAAACTCTATCCTATTACATTCTATTTTCAAAAGTTTTTTGCTACCAAAATTAATTATGAAATCCACAATAAGGAGCTTCTTACTATTGTGGATTTTTTTGAAGAATGGTATCATTTTTTTGAAGGTGCAATGTACTTTATGACTATTTATACAGATCATAAGAACTTATAATATTTTATATCAATTCGGGTTTTTAACCACTACCAACCTCAATGGAATATGTCGCTATCTTGATTTAACTTTATTATCATCTATTGCTCAAGGAAGCAATAAGGATTATCTGATGCTTTATCGAGGAGAATATATCTTGCATCAAGGATAGGAAAGGCAATATTTGATCAATAATATATAATCTTATTGAAACAGAAGCAATTTTACCTTTATGCCACCATTATATCTACTCCTATTGATCTCATAGTTTCCTCAATGATGTGCATGCTACAACTACTAATAATGCTTTGGTCCTTGATATCAAGTGTCGCTTGAGAGAAAATGTTGATAAGTTCAAATTTGTAGAAGACCTTCTATACTTTGAAGAATGTTTGCATATTTCAGAAGGACCAACACGATTGCGCGTTCTTCAATTCTGCCATGACTTTCTAATTGCGGGTCATTTTAGATTTAACAAGACCTTGGAATTTATTTCTTGAGATTTTTGGTGGCATCAAATGTGGAAGGTAGAGAAGGACTTTGTACTCTCTTGCGACATCTATTCAAGGTCCAAAAATCCTTGACATTGCTCTTATAGATTCTTGCAACCCTAGTCTATTTGAAGACGATCATGGTCCTCTATTTCCATGGATTTTATCATGGATCTATTGCCATCCAATTCATTAGATAGCATCTTTGTAGTGATTTATCAACTTACAAAAATGGCTCATTTCATCCTTTATAAAAAAACTACGTCTAATGAAAAAATGGCAAGATTTTTTTTTAATAATATATATCGATATCATGGCCTATTAGATGATATTATATTCAATCAAGGATTCCAATTCATATCTAAGTTTTGAAAATATCTTTTTGAAATATTGAAAAAGGATATTAATTTTTTTTTGACTTTCCATCGTCAAACTGACAACCAAACATAACAAATTAACCAAATTTTGGAGCAATATTTACAATGCAATATTAACTATCAATAAGACAATTGGATCTTGTATCTATCATTAGCAAAATTTACATACATTAATATTATTCATGCTTCAACTCAGCAAATACCGTTTTGCTCCAACTATAGATATCATCCAAAGCTTGATCTATGGAATATGCTAAAGAACAACAATCCACTGGCTGAAGGATTTGCAAAGCAACTTTCGCAACACCAAACAACCTTGAAGCTTTAGTTACAAGTAGCTCAAGATGCTTACAAGGCATCTGTAAATAAATTTAGGAATCAATCACTTGCTTTTCATATTAGAGATAAGGTATGACTTCTTTGATAGAATATCAAGACCAAGCGGCTATACAATAAGTTGGACTATTGAAGATTGGAACCATTTTCTATCCAAAAGCAAATCAATCTAGTGGCATATTGCTTGGAATTACCATCTGCTATAAAGGTACATCTAATTTTTTATGTCTCTCTTTTAGAATCTTACAGAGAGTCACATATTCTATAAAGAATATAACAATCGTTGCTTAGTATCAAGATTAAAGACCATGAAGAATACGAGGTGGAAAAGGTACATGATTCATGGCAAAGATGGAAAAAATTAGAATATCTTATTCACTGGTGTGGCTATGACATTAATGAGTATACATGAAAACTAATTGCAAATCTTGCTAATGCGCCTCAAAAGGTATAGGAATTTCATTGACTCTATTTCAACAAATCCAAATGTATTCGATGATAACTTCTTAGTAAAGATTGGTTTCAAGGAATACTCATAAAAAATGAAAGACTTAAAGTAATGCCTTCATCAGGATGTAGTCATCTATTCTAAGATAGAATAAAGCAATAGAAACAAGTTAGTCACCATATCAAACCTTCGAGCATCAAAAGAATAAGACTCATGAGATTCGTTTGCCATCCAAGCTTCGAATGAACTAGTGCAATTTTTACAACCTTTAA
Source organism: Physcomitrellopsis africana (assembly GCA_036785485.1). Taxonomy (NCBI): domain Eukaryota; kingdom Viridiplantae; phylum Streptophyta; class Bryopsida; order Funariales; family Funariaceae; genus Physcomitrellopsis; species Physcomitrellopsis africana. The sequence goes on along the minus strand of JAWRVF010001183.1, from coordinate 19,416 downwards.
TTGAGTAAAGTAAGGACAACACATTTCATTACCAAGTATGACCTCGGTTGGAGCCATTATGAGCAAGATTTAACTATACAAGTCTCAATTCCAATGCTTGAGCTTTACTGATATTGCTTGAACTCAGAAAGGTACATCGTTTTAGTCATGAGATTTTATTTGAAGGATGTTTTGAAGGTTGTAATAAAGTTTAGATCCTTAGATGGGATATTTCAATAATAGAAATAGTAGCTTAAGGCCATAGGTAATTTCTTCGAAGTCTAATAGAACCTATTGCCCAAGAATGGAGAACAAAATACATAGCCTTGCTAGAACAACATATTCTTGATTTCTTATATATGTAGTAAGATTGAGCTCTTCTTGGAACTCATCGCTAGAGAAGGAGGTGATACTAAGGACATACACTTTGGAGATTCACAAAACCTTGTAGAACATTCTAAAAGCTTCTCGAGTTAGTGAAAGTTGGTTGAGAAGCTTCTTAGTTGGTGAAAGTTGGTTGAGAAGTTTCCTAGTTAATAGAAGGAGCTCAAGAAGCTTCTTAGTTGATAGAAGTTGTTTGAGAAGCTTCTTGGTTTAATAGTAGCCGCTCAAGAAGCATCCTAGACAATAGTATATATAGAGATCAAGGCTGACGAGTTCTTCAATCTCAATAATGCATCTCTTGGAGTTCTAACTCACTTTTCTTGATGTTGTTCATGTACTCATCTATTTAATTCAAGTTCCTATTGATTTTCTTCTAGAAACCTTATCCTAGTTCAAGTCTCTTATTTTCTATTCTTATATCTTTAACAGTTAGTATAGTCCTTATAGAAAGGGAGGTGTATAAGTCCCATATGGATTGTCGCACCTTGGATGTAGGTAGGAGGATAAGACTAAGGTCTTGTGACTTTTCTAAAATACCCATATACACTACTTGTGAGCCTTAGTGAGGTTCAAATTCATAATCTTTTAAAGAAATTATCCTTGAGATAAAAATTTCTCATTTAATTTTTCTATTATTTACCTTCTATCTTCAAACCATCATAATTTATTCATAGTAATTTGAATTTATGTATTTTTTTATATCATTGGAAAAATAAAAAAATTATTTAATAAAAAATATAACTTTTATTTATTTATTTATTTTTTATTAAATAAAAATATAATAAATAAACTATAATCTAATTTTAGATTGTATACTTTGTTGTTATTATTTTATTTCATTTGTTTTGTATTTTTTTTTCTTTGTTCTTACATTTTCTTCCCTCACTTTATACTACCAATTACAAGCAATTCTTAAGTAAAGCCATCTTATAATTTGGATTGAGGAATAAAATTTATTCTCATATTTTGGTACATTTATTAGAAGGTGGTGCTTCTAATTGTGTGGATGAATGTAGAGTGAATTAATGGTGATTGACCTTTTATATGGATTTTTTGAGTGAATACTTTAATTCTTTGAGTAAGCATTTTAATTCTTTGAGTGAGCATTTTAATTTTTTGAATAAGTATTTTCTATCATTGGTAAGTCTTCTAATCTTTTTTATTATTATTATAAATAAATTTTTTATTATTTATAGTCGAAAAAAAAAAAAAAAAAAAAATCCATTGTTAAGTAGAAAGTGATTTGCTCTTGAATTTTTATCAATCAGTTTTTATGTATTTGTTATTTGACTTTGGAACTTTGTAAGATTGTGTATCTTGATGTTTGATTTTTAAAAAGCTATCACATGTTTGATTTGAATCAAAATTGAATTTTTAGTGATTTTTTTATTGAAAGAGGGTTCACTACCTTGGAAGTTTACTCCTAAGTATGATTTGCTTTTGGACTTTCATCAATCTGTTTTTATGTGTTACTTATTTGACTTTGAAATTTTTTAAGGTTGTGTGTTTTGATGTTGGCTTTTTAAAAAGCTTTTACACATTTTTTTGGATCAAAACTGAATTTTAAGTGAGCTTTTGATTAGAAGGGGATTTACTACCTTAGCAATTTTGTATATTCTTTGTTTGAAAAGGCATTTCTTAGTGCCTATTAATTATTTTCAATTGAATTTTTTTGAAGTAAAAACATTTAAAGGATAAAGTTAGAGTGGTATAATTTTCATCAAATATTCATTAATATTCAATTTGTGACAATTTTAGGAATAGAAAAGGGTTTCTACTTTAGGTGAAATACGATTGAGAGGTAGAGCTCATCTTCAAAGATTTCATCACTTTTCTCCTTGTAAATTTCTTGTTAAGGGCCCTTTTTGTAATAGAAGGATTTGATCACCCTCTCCACCCCTTGTATTCCATCTTTTTATAAGAAACAAAGAATTTTTTATTTGAATAAGTAATCTTTTACTTTATTCTTGTAAATCTTTTTAGGAGCAGTTTTTTTGTAGTGGTCGAGGGATTTAATTACCTTCTCTACTTGCCATATTTCTTCTCTTTACAAGTGTAGGATAGAAAAGATTCTCCAATAATAGATTAAATAAGTTATCCAACTAACAAAATAATAAAAATAAGAATAAGAATAAGAAAAGAGCAATTATTTAAGATACCATATTTCTAAGGTAAGCTTTTAATTAAGCAATTTGGTTGAATTTTCATTTCATTAAACTAATACAGATTGTGGATTGAGGAATAAAGAACACAAAATAAGAAGTGGCATTAGGAAGCTAAATTTCAAGTAAGCTCCTTGACTCTTGTCAATTTATTTGAATTCTTTTAGGTTTAGAAGATACACATGAAAGCAAAAAGTAGAAGCTAGGAGTTGGAAGGTAGAATCTAGGAAGAAGACTCAAGAGAAATAAGTCTCTAAGCTCTCTTACAGACATAGGTGTAGGAAATAGATAGAATCTTTAATCCATTAATTTTAAATCCTAAGACTTATTTGAAACGTATAACTTGGATCGATTAAGGATGCATTATAGATTTATTAGCCTTTGTTAATAAATATCAGGTTGATTAAAGATATCACAAGATGAATTATTCTTAAAAGTGATATGAAATAATTACAAAGAATCTTTTTTATAATATAATCTTTTTTGTTAACCATTGTAGTGGGTAATTTCCTACACAACTTTTATATAAAGAAATAAGAAAAATAAAGAGCTTAGTATCGTATTGTAACATGTTCATGTGGTAAAAATATAAATAAGAATAATTTTTTTATTTAATATTCAATTATCTTGATTCAATAGGAATTCAAGATACTTAAGAAAGGTTTTATGAAAGCCTCTTAGATTATTTTCTTGTCTAGGTTATCAAAATTTTTTTTTTTCTTTTAAAAAGCCATAAATTAATAAAAATAAGATAGAAGAGATAAATAATTAATAAAATTGATACTAGGATTAAATTGAGGGTAGGATCAAGCTTAAAAATCCTTAGGATAGATTGGATTGATACTTAGGATCAATCATTTGTAGGACAGAGTTGAAATCAAACCTTTAGCCACAAAAACAGCCACGAAGGGCAAAATTTCAAGTGATTCAGAAATCAGCAATTAGGATTTGAGAGCTAGCTTTAAGCTTGTTATAAAAGAATAAGACTTTTTTTTTGTAGGTTTTGGAAAGACTTGGCAATCATTGTTCAAAATCAAGATTTGTGTTGGTGAGTTGGATTTTATGCAATAAAATTAAGACTAGCACTCTTCGCTATTGTGTGCAATTGGTATAATATTTTTAGTTGAAAATTTTGCAATATGTGGTTGATTAGATGTGCTAAGAATATATGAAATTTTGAGATAATCTAATAGTATAATTGAGAGATATTTAATCTTTAGTGCAAGGAGGTACTAGAAGTTGGCAATTTTAGATTGTTTAGGATTTTTACGATATCTAAAGATCTATTAATAAAAACAAAGTGAAATTTGGCATAGTATTAGAAGACTTAGAGATTAAGCTATATACCAATTTTGAACTGAAGTTAATTATTGAAGAAGGAGAAACTACTATTAGAACATCTATATCAACTTTCAAATTAGCAATCGAGTGACATCAATGCGGATTTTGAATATTTTTTCATAATTTGGTTTCTTATATATTTATAAACCATAACTTTCATAATTAGGTGCCTAGAGCAATTCTAAATAAGACAATACATAATATGACATAAGTGGTGAACAAGACGTAAATATTTGAGGTAAAAGGTGTTAGATTTAATTTGTAGTTATTTGGAATTAATGGTGCAAAAAGGCAAGAAGGTTGAATTTGGAGTTTTTGATAGAGCTTTGGATGGTGCTATCATATTACATATTGTCTTATTTGGGAATGTACTAGGCACCTTGCTGTAGAAGGTGAAATTGTAGTTTATAAGTATACAAGATATCCTAATAGATTTCATCCAAGATAAGAATATAATTTGAATTTCAACTCAAAAGTACCTGAAGCCAATACAAACTATTCAAAAATATTCTTCTTAATAACCTCAACCATATACAAATTCTAATTGCCTTGTTATTTTTATAATTAGGCAATTTTAATTTTTCTTTACAAACCATAATTCTATTCAGTAAGCTATAATTCTTAATTTGATTGTCTTCTTGATGCAAAATTTAGCATGTAATAGTCATTATAAGTCTTTTATATGCTTAAAAAATTTCAGCCCAATCCAACTTACAAATTATAAAAAAACATTCAAAATCTACACTGATGTTACTTGGCTGCTAATTTTAAAGTTGATGCAGATATTCTAGTAGTAATTTTTCCTTCTCCAATTATTAAATTTAGCTCAAAATTAGTATATAGCTTGACTTTCAAGTCTTTTGATATTAAGCCAAATTTTACCTTATTTTGACAAATAGATCTCTAGATATCACAAGAATCCTAAACAACCTTAAATTACCAACTTCTAACACCTCTTTATACTAAAGATCAAATATCTCTTGATTGTACTATTAGATTATCACAAAATCTTACACATTCTTAGCAAATTCAATTATCTATATACTCTCAAACTTTCAATTAGAAATGTTGCATCAATTGCTCAAACTAGCTAAGAGTACTAGCTCTAATTTTATTATATAAAATCCAAATCACCAATACAAATCCTGATTTTGGACAATGATTGCAAAGTCTTCTCAAACTCTATAAAAACAAGTCTTATGCGCTTATAAAAAGCTTAAAGCAAGCTCTCAAATTTTCATTGCTGATCTTTGATTGACTCAATATTTTGTCCTTCGTGGCCATTTTGATGCTAGAGGTTTGATTTTGATCTTGTTCCATAAATAGACAATCCAAGGTATCAATCCAACCTATCATAAGGATTTTTAGGCTTGATCCTATCCTCAACTTAACTCTAGTGTCAACCTCTTCTATCCTATTCTTATATTTTTATGGCTTATTAATAGTAATAAAATAATTTTTATAACTTAAAATAAAAAATTCATAACTAATTTTTATCTATTAGCTATTAAGATAAGAAAAAAAAATCTAAGAGGCTTTTATAAAATCTTTTTTAAGTATCTTGGATTCCTATTAAATCAAGGTAATTGAATATTAAGTAGAAAATTATTTTTTGTTTATATTTTTATTATATAAATATATTATAATACAACATCCACCTCCTCTGAATTTGCATATCCTCCGATATGTGCCAAATGAATCATATGTCATAGTTGGCATCACACCATTCTTTTATTTTATACATAAAATTCTTCATCATTACTTTTATCATCCATTTCAACATACTTATCTTCTTAAGAATCATTGATATCTTTAATATGATCTTCTACATTGATTTCTCCATCTCGTCTTTTAAAAATCTTTACTTTCTTTTCAATAATAGGTATTTTCAACCTTATACCATCCAACTTTTTTAATGAATATGTAGCATTATTTTGAACTATTACTAATATATATGGTTCAAATTAATATTTTGAAAAATTTCGTAAAATATTATGCTAATTAATTAAATTGCTATTATAAATAAATATCCAATCTTTTTTTTCTCATTTTTTAAAAAATCCTCAATCCTTTTATACATAATACTTCCATTCTCAAAAATGTTGATAAAACTTATATTAAACGCACCTACATCTTACAAGAGTATCTCTCTTTTTATACACCTATAATCTTGTTTCATAGTGTTACTCCTAAAAATTGTTAAATTCATCAACAACCTTTGGCAATGGATTTTCTTTCAATTTGTCTCGATTCTGCTTATGATTTGAAGGCACAATCAAAAATTATACTCCCCTTCTCCTATCCTCACTACAAATTTGTATATAAGCTAAACCATCATTAAGCACTTTTGTTTCTATCAACTTATAATAATATATGATTGTTTTAAAATAAAAGGATAAGATATTACATCTTGAACAAAAAAATTTGCTCCATTGCAACATCACCAATCCAAATTTTCACATCTAAGTAAGCACCATATAATTCACCTTGTATATTATTAATTATTCACATTATTCATCTATGCTTTATATCAATTGGTCACTTTTTTTTAATATAAAGATCCTTGGATAAAAGATTTATTTCCAAACTATAGTCAATTAAAGCAACAACTAGCTCATCCATATCTCCAATCTTCACTAATGCCTTTTTAGTTGTTCTAGCCTAATGCTTTTAAGTATAATGATTTGAAATCTTGTTCTCCTTATCACTTTGATTATCAAAATATGTTCTTTGATTATGACTTTTTTTCTCACTTATTGATTATTTGCAACAATTATCAAATTTATTTTCATCATGCTGACATATACATGTATCAATAGTATGATTTAATTCAACTTCATCCATTAATTGCTTCTTTTATTTAATACTGTTAATAATGACATTATAAAATTCTTTCTTTGTAATTTTTAAAATCTCTTTCAATGTAAATTCAACTTTAGCATTGAGCACACACTCCTCAAGCACCTCTTTTAAATTTGTTGCTGCTTCAATATTAAAGAGCAATTTATAAATTATTGACTTATTTTTCTCTCTTGTATCTTTTGATTTTTCTTTTGATGCTATTGAAGCATCTTTCATTGATAATTCTTGTGAAGCCATTTCACAAATCTTATTTCCTCAAATTTATCTCTTGGAAGAATTTTCTTCTCTTGTATCATCAAAATCTCATCTTCTCTTTTCTTCTATCAAAGCTTTATGTTGGCTTTTAATAATATAGCAAAGTTTTAAACTTATCTTTTATTTAGTGAATTGGATCTTCAAAATTTTTGTCCATATTTCTAACTTAGTTATTGAAAGGTATGCAAATTTTGAGTTGAAATCAACAATTCAATCATGAACTAATAAGATTTTTATTTGCTATAGGATTCTTAGGATTTGATCAAGGTTTTGCTAAAATATGTTCAAGATTTAAGATTTGATTAAGATTTGATTAGGATTTATTTAGGATTTAGAATTTAATTTAAGATGTTTTTACGATTTGATTTAGAATTTGATTAGGATTTGGTTTACGATTTGACTAAGATTTGATTCAAGATTTAATTAAAATTAATTTAGGATTTTACTAAAAATTAATTAGAATTTGACTTAAGATTTGATTTAGACATTGTCTTACGATTTAATTAGGATTTGACTTATGATTTGACTAAGGTTTGATCTAAGATTTGATTATAATTTGATTAAAATTGATTAAAAATTGATTAGATTTTATCAAAATTTGATTAAAAATATATCAAAATTTATTTAAAATTTTATTAAAATTTAATTAGAATTTATTTATAATTATATTAGAATTGTTAGATTATTGATTAATTACAACATATAAGTATATCTTCTACAATCATGTACTCAATGCATTTTCAAATAAGATGATACATAATACAACACCGTTAATCTCAAGACTTTTAGAACAACTTGACAAAGCTAAGATCTATATTAAGATAGATCTTCATGGATTATACAACTTGGTATGGATGAAATATATAGAAGACTGCATTTTGGACAAGATATGGACAATTTAAATATAATGTCATGTCTTTTGGATTAACAAATGTATCTTCCAACTTTCGACATTTATGAATGACATCTTTCAAGAGTATCCAAATTTTTGAATGGAATTTTTAAAAAACTTCTTTGGATTTTTTATGGGTGGAATTAATTTTGGTTATCTAGATCTAGTGGAATGATGCATCTAATATAACTAAAGATATAACATTCACTTAAACTCATAATTTTAACATACATATCCCTACAAAATTAATTTAAAAATTTTTAGCCATCCTACTTATAGTCTATTTAAGATACAATTTTTAGCCATCCTACTTATAGTCTTTTTTTTTTTTTTTTTTTTTTTTTTTATTTCTTCATATAAAAGTTATTAGGGAATTATCCACTATAACAGTTAACGACAAAGGTTATGTTATAAAAAAGGTTTTTTGTAATCTTTTTATACCACTTTGAAGAAGTCACTTTGTTGCATCTCTAGCCAACCTAATACTTGTTAACAAAAGCCAATAAATCTATAATGCCTCCTTAATCAATCCGAGCTAAGCATTACAAGACTTAGGATTTAAAACTAATGGATTAAAGGTGCTATCTACCTCCTACATCCATGTCTACAAGAGAGATTGGAGACTTACCTTTCTTGTGTCTTCTTTTCATATTCTATCTTCCAATTCCTAGTTCCTATTCTTATATATATTCATTTTTATATATATGCGCTAAACTTAACAGAATTAAAATAAATTGACAAGAATCAAGGAACTTACTTGAAACTTAGTTTTCTGATACCACTTCTTATCTTGAGTCCTTTATTCCTCAATCCACAATCTATATTAATTTAATAAAATAAAAACTCAACCAAATTACTTAATTAAAGGCTTATTTTAGAAATATGGCATCTTGAATGATTGTTCTTTTCTTATTCTTCTTCTTCTTGTTTTATTAGTGAAATAATTTATCTAATCTATTATTAAAGAATCTTTTCTATCCTACACTAGTAAAGAAAAAAAGTATGGTGGATAGAGAGGGTGATTAAATATCTCTATTATCAAAAAAAGCCATCCACAAGAAGATTTAAAAAGATAAAATAAAAGATTACTTATTTGAATAAATAATCTTTTGTTTCTTATGAAAAGATGAGATATAAGGGATAGAAAGGGTAATCAAATCCTTCAATTTCTAGAGATGGACCTTCAACAAGTAATTTATAAGGAGGGAAGTGATAAAACCTTTGACAATGAACTCCACCTCTCAATTATATTTCATCTAAGTTAGCAATCCTTCTCCACTCCAAAAATTTCCAAAAATTGAGTATGAATAAATATTTGATGAAAAAAATACCACTCTAAGCTAATCTTTTAAGTGTTTCTATTTCAAAAGAATTCAATTGAAAATAATTAAAGAATATACAAAATTGTCAAAGCAGTGAATCATATTTTAATAAAAAAATTACTAAAAATTTACTTTTAATCCAAATTAAATATATAATAATTCTTTAAAAAACTAAAAATAAGATAAAAAATTTCATAAAATTTCAAAGTCAAATAACATACATATAAAAATTGATTGATAAAAATTCAAGAGCAAATCCCTCTTAGGAGCAAACTTCCAAGGCAGTGAACCCTCTTCTAATAAGAAATTCACCAAAACTTCAATTTTAATCCAAATCAAACATGTGATAGCTTTTTAAAGAGCTAACATTTATATACACAATCTTATTAAATTTCAAAGTCAAAATCCGAGAAAAAATCATTCTTGGGAGCATACATTCAAGGCAATGAACCCTCTTCTAATGTAATATTCACCAAAAATTCAAGTTTGATTCAAATCAAATATGTGATAGCTCTTTAAAAAACTAACATTAAGATACAAAATTTTATAAAATATCAAAGTCAACTAACAAAAACATTAAAAATCATTGATGAAAATCCATGAGCAAATTACTCTCCATTTAAAAATGATTTTTTTATTTTTTTATTTTTTTATTTTTTATTATAAATGATAATAGATTTTTTTATAATAATAATAAAAAAAGATAGAAGATTTACTAATTATAGAGAATAGAGTTAAAATTCTCACTCAAAAAATCTATATAAAAGGTCAAACACTATTAATTCACTCTACATTCACCATTAACTCACTCCACATTCACCTACACAATTAGAAGCACGACCTCCTAGCAAATGCACCAAAATGTGAAGGTAAAATTCATCCTTCAATCCAAATTACAAGATGGCCTCACTTAAGAATTTTTTGTAATTGGTGGTGTGAAGTAAAGGAAGCAAATAGCAAGAACAACAAGAAGAACAACCACAAAACAAGTGAAGTAAATGATATCAACCAAATACACAATTCAAAACTAATCTATAGTCTATTCATTGTGTTTTCACTTGATGAAAAATAAAAATAAAAAATAAAAATTATATTTTTGAATAGATAATTTATCTTTTTAATGATATAAAAAATATATAAATTTGAGTTATTGTGAATAAGTTATGATAGTTTAAAGATAGAAGGTAAATAATAAAAAAATTAAATAAATTTTTTTTACCACAAGGATAACTTGGTTAAGAAATCATAGGTTCAAATCTCACCAAGGCTCTTTAATAGTATATAAAGAGCTCCTAGAGAGGCCATGAGGCCTTATTCTTATCCTCCTACCTACATCCAAGGTGCCACAATCCAAATAGAACTTATGCACTTCCTTTCCTACAAAGACTATACTAGCTACTAGTCCACTTATTTTCTACTAGTAAAATTCATTTTTTTATAATTTTTGGCTTCATAATAGTGCTCAAAAATATCTAATTAGCCCAAGAACCTTGTATGACCTTCAAATATTGTTCCATTTTTTCATAATGGCTTCCAAGGTGGTAAAATTCATTTTTACCGAAGTCTTCAAAATTATTCTAAAAATTCCTAAAAAATTATAAATAAATTCAAAAAAATTCTATAATATTTTTAAAATGATAATATCAATTTAAAACTATTTTATTTTATCTTGGTGATTTTTTATAATAATAAAATCAATTTAAATCTACTAAAATTTTTATTTTTTATATAAATAATTAAAATGACATGAGGTTTTTTTATCATTCTTCTTCTACCTACTAAGTAATATTTATATGTTTCTAATAAGTAGTACATGGAGATAGAAGGCTAATATAGACATTGGTCTTAATAACTAAATACTAATTCTTATAATTAAGAAATAATATCAAATCAACTAAAATATTTACCTCTAAAGGTTACTACAATTGTTAAGAATATAAACTTTGAAGATTCAGAAAACCTTCTAGAACATTTTAGAGCTTCTTGAGTTAGTGAAAGTTGATTGAGAAGCTTCCTAATTGATGAAAGTAGCTCAAGAAGCTTCATAATTAGTGGAAGGAGCTCAAAAAACTTCCCAGTTAGTAGAAGCTGCTTAAGAAGCTTATCAATTGGTAGATGCTGCTCAAGAAGCTCCTAGTTCGATAAAAGCCACTTAAGAAGTTGAACAGAGGGATAATCTACTCTCTAACAAGAAGCCAATAATTATATGATTATATATTAATATCATATAATTTATATGATTATATATTAATAAGCCACTTTAAAAGTTGCAGACTACCTTCTTCTAAACTAATATTTTTTTCATCATAATATTTGAGCTTTATCCTTTTTGTAAGAGAATAAATAATCCCATTCTTTAAAAATATTAAAATATTTTATAGATTATAGATTATCCTCTTCTATACTAATATTATCTTCCTATAGATTCATTTCTTCTTTCTTTTAGAATAATTAGAGGTCAAAATATTATTATGACTAAATCTTTTGAATCCAAATTAGATATTATTATAAATGCTCTTACTACGTTTTCTGCTAAGATCGCAAAGATTGAAGGGGTTGTTGCAAAACTTCATAACAACATAATATCTCAACTACCACAATCTAAATTACATCCACCTCCAACTTCTACACTTGAGGATACAGTACTATCTATGCTACATAAAAAAAATCCACCAGTTCAGCAATGTAAGGAGCTTTGAATTAGTTTTCTAGAAAAATATGATGGTACATATTCAAAGTTCCGAGGATTTGTCAATCAAATTCAATTGATAACAGCTCTTTAACTTGATACTTATTTGATAGGAGAATCACTAGTTGGATTGGTAGGCATCTTACTTACGGAGCAAGTATTATCAATATTTACTCCCTTGTTTGAAAAGAAATCATTAATTTTGAGGAACTTTGAAGTTTTCATGGAAGTATTTGTAGAAGCATTTAAAGAACATAAGAAGGCTCATTGGGCAACAACTAAGATTCAAACATTGCGTCAAAGAACACTCTTTGTATTAATCTATATATTTGATTTTAGGCAACTAGCATTCGATATCAATTGAGACAAAGAAGCCTTAATGAATTAATTCTATTGAGGATTAAAAGATGATGTGAAGGATTTGTTACTATCACTTTCAGATCCACAATTGTTCAATGAAGCCATTAGCTAAGCTGTAAAATATGATAATCAATCATTCCAAAATCGTCAAGACTAATGTTCATAGGCTTTAGCAAGACAATATGCAATTGAACATACTCTTGCTACATCAATAAATATTCTAAATTCACATTCAAACGTAGAAGATATGCAACTTAATGTAATATTTTAAACCTCTTAGTTCACAAAAAAAGAAGCATCAAATGGAAGAAGGTCTATGCATGTATTGTGGCAAAGAAGGCCATAAGATTGGCAATTAACTGAAGAACCAAAATCAACATATTATCAAAATTAGAAATATAATTGTTCAAAAAAATAAAGACATTCAACCACAATAGCGGCTGGACAAACCAACATTACAAAATTATTCAGGTTCCTCTTTTTCTGCTCAACCTTTTTGTTTTTTTATAATTCTTTTGTATTTTGGCCCTCAAAAGCTTCAAATGGTTGCTTTGTTGGATTTGAGAGTGTCCGCTTGTTTTGAAGATGAGATATTCACTAAGCTTCATAAAATCCTTTTAATACAAAAATCCAAACCTATTTATATAGAGGTAATAGATGGACAACTTTTATCCTTTGGTAGTGTCACCTATGAAATCACGCTTATAAAAGTATTGTTCAAAGATTATAGAGGCCAAATTGTGTTCAATGTTATTAGGACTCCTTCAAATCTTGTTATTCTTGGATTGTCTTAGTTAGAAAAATATAATCCATTTATAGATTGGAGGTTGCAAAGAGTAATATTTTTTATAGAAATCACTATAAGAAAAATTCATAAAAAGTCACAAATTGGTAAGCCTATATTTCTAAGAGTAAGGGCTTTTATAAAATTAGCTAAGAAAGGTACACCATTTTTTATTTATACAACTCCAATTAAAGAAGATATGACTAAATCAATAAGTATTCTAGAGCAATAAGCAAATTTCAAGATATTTTTTTAAAAAAAATACTAAAATATTATTAGAGCACTGACCATATGATTATACTATAGATCTTCAGGAAGAAATTTAATCACCTTTTGGCCCAATTTATAATCTTTTTTAAAATAAATTTTTAATGTTGAAGCATTATATTGATGAAAATCTTACAAAGAACTTCATTAAGCATTCAAAGTTTTCAGCAAGTGCACCTATATTCTTTGTGAAGAAGAATTGTAGAATAAATAGATAATTTTGGTGATAGAATAAAAATTAAATATTCATAAATTAAATGATTAATCTATTAGTTGGAGAATATAGATAGAAAAATAGAAAAATTAGTTGAAAAAGTGATTAGGGCAAGAAAGAAGATAATTGGTATCTTGATTTTTATTATAAAGAGAAGAGAGAAGAAGAAATTGCGGCCAGACTGTGAGAGTCAAGAGTTGGGGTAAGCTTGGTGCTACCTCTTTTTGTCAAGGACATACTTATTAGAACCTTCTAGAACATTCTAGAAGTTTCTTAGAACTCTGTAGAACCTTTCGGAGCCTTCTAATATCTTCCTAGTTAGTAGAAGTTGCTTGAGAAGCTCCCTAGTTGGTAGAAACTGCTTGAGAAGCTTCCTAATTGGTGGAAGTTGCTTGAGAAGCTCCCTAGTTGGAGGAAGCTACTTGAGAACCTTCCTAGATAGGAGTATATATTGGAGTCGAGGCTGAAGAGTTCTTCAGTCTCGACAACACATCTTTTGGAGCTCTAGCTCACCTCTCTGGTGTTGTTTTTGTACTCATTTGATTAATCCAGTTCTTGCCAGTTCTTCTTACACTTCTTGTTTAGACTTCAAGTCTATATTCTGTATCCGTGATATTAATCTAGTTCCTGCCAATTCTTCTTGAACTTCTTATTTAGACTTTAAGTCTATAATTTGTGTCCGTGACAGTTTGTCAAGACTACTCTCATCTCGGATATCAGAGTTACTTCTTTCTTGTTGGAGTGTGGATTACCCCTCTTCTTGAAGGTGCACTAGTATTTTAGAGGTTGCGGATTACCCTCCTCTAAATTGTTATCTTTTTTTTATCATAATATTGGAGTCTTAGACTTCTTAGAGAGAGTGGAATTCTCCTTTTCTTGAAGGTCTTAAGGCGTTTTAGAGGTTGCGGAGTACCCTCTTCTAAACCAATATTTCCTCCTTGTAGAAATAATTACTTTTTTTCTCTTAGAATGGTTGGAGGTCAAGACATTAATATGAGTGAAAGTTTGGAGTCCAAGATGGACGCCATTATGAATGCTCTTGCTACGTTATCACAGAGAACTACGGTGATGGAAGGAGTCTTTGCAAGACTTCATAATAATGGAATATCCGGAATAGCACAATCTGGGCTTCATCATCCTCGAGCTTCTACACCAGAAGAAATAGCTTTACTTGTGGTTCAATGAGAAACATTACTTCTACAATGAAAAAAACCTCGAATTAGCCTTCCAGATAAGTTTGATGGCACACACTCCAAGTTTTGAGGTTTCATCAATCAAATCAAATTAATAACAGCTCTACAACCCGAACGTTATCTGACAAAGGAATCACGCGTTGGATTGGTTGGAACTTTGCTTACGAGACAAGCTCTATCGTGGTTTGCTCCTCTATTTGAAAAAAGATCATCGATTTTGAATAACTTTGAGACTTTTTTAGAGGCATTTGCAGAAGCATTTGGCGAGCATGACAAGGCTCGGTAGGCTACAACAAAAATTCAATTGCTACGACAAGGGACTCGCTCTGCATCAATCTATGCATCGGATTTCAGGCAATTGGCATGTGATATCAACTGGGATGAAGAAGCATTGATGAATCAATTCTATTGGGGTCTAAGGGACGACATGAAAGATTTGTTGTTATCTCTTTTTGATCCACAAACGCTCAACGAAGCCATTAGCCAAGCTGTAAAGTGCAATAACCGCCTATTTCAACATCACCAAGATCAATGCTCCAAATAATATACAAGTTATTACGACGCAATTATATCGGCAAGTAGCCTAAATTCATAAGCGGAGACAGAAGACATGCAGATTGATGCGGTACGTGTCAAATCCCTTACTTTAGAAGAAAAGAAGCAGTGTATGGAGAAAGATTTGTGCTTTTATTGTGATAGAGAAGGCCATAGAGGTTGAAACTGTCCGAAGAAGCAAAATGGATGCAGCATCAAGAATAGAGGTGCATTTGTTTAGGAAAACGAGGATGCCTAGCCACAATAGGAACCATGTGGGTGGACTAATCAAAACCAAGTTCCTCTCTTTCTACGCAACCTCCCTGTTGTTTTACAATTCTTTTATCTTTTGGTCTTGAAAAACTAAAAACCTTAGCCTTATTAGATTCAAGAGCATCTGCTTGTTTCTTAGACCAAGAATTTGCTAAGCGTCACAAAATTCCCCTAACACAAAAATTCAAACTTGTTCACATAGAAATAATAGATGGACGACCTTTATTATCCGATAGTGTCACCCATGAATCAGAACCTATAGAAGTGACATTTAAAGACCACAGTAGTTATATTATTTTCAACATTATTAGCACCCTGTCAAATCTTATTATTCTTGGTCTTTCTTGGTTGAAAAAATATAGTCCATCCATAGATTGGAGGTTGCGGAGGATAACATTTTCCATAGAACAACCTGAAGACAAGCCTCAAAGAAGACCCCAAATCAAAAAATCCTTGTTTATTGGAGCAAGAACGTTTGTAAGATCGTGCAAGGAAGGCACACCATTGGTCATTTATGTAGCTCCAACTAGTAGAGAACAGATTTCAACAGCAGGAATACCAGAACAATACAAGGATTTTCAAGACGTGTTCCAAAAGAAGAATGCTGACATGCTACCAGAACATTGACCATATGATTATGCCATAGAATTGCAAGAAGGAGCACAACCAACTTTTGGCCGAATCTACAACCTATCGCAGATGGAGTTGGCTGAATTGCGGAAATACATTGAGAAGAATCTAGCCAAGAACTTCATTTGTCATT
This sequence comes from Physcomitrellopsis africana, assembly GCA_036785485.1. Lineage (NCBI taxonomy): Eukaryota > Viridiplantae > Streptophyta > Bryopsida > Funariales > Funariaceae > Physcomitrellopsis > Physcomitrellopsis africana. The sequence continues at coordinate 3,142 of JAWRVF010001183.1, read as the reverse complement.
CAAAATCGCAAGCTCGGGCACCAATCTTATTTGTGAAGAAGAAGGATGGCTCACTATAGATGTGCGTGGACTATCGAGGTCTCAACAAGGTGACAAAGAAGAATTGCTATCCATTACCTTTGATCTCTAGTCTTCTGGAACAACTTAGACATGCAAAGATCTTTACAAAGATTGATCTAAGGGGAGCTTACAACCTTGTACGAATCAAAGAAGGAGACGAATAGAAGATAGCTTTTCGTATAAGGTATGGTCATTTTGAATATAATGTCATGCCATTTGGTCTTACCAATGCTCCGGCGGTTTTTCAACACATGATGAATGATTTTTTTAGAGAATATCTAGATGATTTTGTTATCATTTATTTGGATGATATCTTGATATTTTCTAAGAATGAAGAAAAGCATAAGAAGCACGTTAATTTGGTACTCGAAAAACTACGCGAGCGAGGATTCTATGCCAAATTGGAGAAGTGCTTATTTCACCAAATTGAGATGGAGTTTTTAGGATTTGTTGCAACTACGGAAGGCTTGAAGATGGATCCCAACAAGGTGGAAGCAATTGTGTCCTAGGAAGTTCCAAAGATGGTTAAAGACGTACAATATTTTCTCGGCTTTGCTAACTTCTATCAAATCTTCATCAAGAATTATTCTCAAGTTGCTGCTCCACTCAATCGATTAACATATAAAGATAAGCTAGAATGGGGATCTCTAGGAGAAAAAGCATTTCAAAATCTTAAAATGGCTCCAATCTTGGTACATCCAAACTTTACAAAGGCTTTCTATTTGAAAATTGAGGCTTCAGATTTTGCTTTAGGAGCCGTACTTTTACAGATGGGCATCGACAATAAGCTTCATTCGGTTGCATTCTATTCACTGAAGTTTTTTGCGTCTGAGATCAACTACGAGATTCATGATAAGGAACTCCTTGCTATAGTGGATTCTTTCCAAGAGTGGCGTCACTTCCTCGAAGGAGCTGTGCATCCGGAGACCGTATATATGGATCACATGAATCTGGAATATTTCATGTCTACTCGGGTTCTAAATCGTCGCCAAGCTCGATGGAATATGTCGTTATCTAGATTTGACTTTGTTATTACTTATCAACCTGGAAAGCAACAAGGACTATCCGATGCCTTATCAAGAAGATCATATCTTGTGTTGAAGATTGGAAAAGCAGCGCTTGATCAACAGTGTATGACATTATTAAAGCTAGAGCAATTCAGGATTTGTGCTGCTGTCGTGCCAATTGATGCTGACTTCCTCAACCAGGTACGTGCTGCGACTATTGAAGATCGAATAGTCCTTGATATTGAGCAACGTATCAATGATGACAAATTCAAGGTTGAAAGAGATCTCTTATACTTTGAGGAGTGACTGTATATTCCAAAAGGGCTATCACGACTTTGAGTCCTTCAATCTTGTCATGACTTTCCAACTGCGGGACATTTTGGATTCAACAAGATCTTAGAAATAATTTCCCAAGATTTTTAGTGGCCCCAAATATGGAAGGATGTGAAGGATTTTGTCCTCTCTTATGACATTTGTTCAAGATCCAAGAACCCTTGACATTGCCCTTATGGACTTCTACATCCATTGCCCATTCGGTGTTGTCCATGGTCTTTAGTTTCCATAGACTTTATTACAAATCTGCCGCCATTGCATTCATTTGACAACATCTTTTTTGTAGTGGATTGACTTACGAAGATGGCACATTTTATCCCTTGCAAGAAGACATTGTTAAGTGAAGATACAACAAGGCTCTCCCTTGATAATGTGTATCGATATCATGGTCTACTAGATGATATCGTGTCGGATTGAGGAACCCAATTTGTATCAAAGTTTTGAAGATCTTTTTTTAAAATATTGAAGGTGGACATCAAGCTTTCTTCGGCATTCCATCCTCAAACTGACGGCCAAACGAAATGGGTGAATCAAGTTTTGAAATAATATTTACGATGCAGCATCAATTATCAGCAAGATGACTGGACTGCATATCTATTGCTAGCTGAGTTTGCATATAACAACACCCTTCATGGGTCGACTCAAAAAACACCATTCTTTTTCAACTATGGGTACCATTTGAAGCTTGATCTATTGAGTCCATTAGCGAATAACAACCCAGCAACTGAAGGATTGGTGCAGCAGCTATCGGAGCTTCAAACCACATTGAAGCTTCAATTGCAAATTGCCTAAGAGTCTTACAAAGCATTTGCGGATAAATTTTGGAATCAGGCACCTAATTTCAAGATTGGAGATAAAATATGGTTGCTTCGACATAATATCAAGACCAAGCGGCCATGTGATAAGTTGGACTACCGGAGATTGGGACCATTTATTATCCAGAAGCAGATCAATCTTGTGGCGTACCGCTTAGAGTTACCGACTGCTATGAAGGTACACCCTGTCTTTCATGTTTCTCTGTTAGAGCCTTATTGGGAATTGTAAAATGGGTAGGAATTTTAGGATTTATAATACATAGTTTGTAGAGTTAAGAGTAGGTAGGAAGCCGATGAATGGCCAGTTTAGAAGGCAGCATGGGTAAGGGAGTTAGAAAAAGTGATTATCATCGATTGTGTAGCAGTTAATACCGATTGGAATAAGTATAAATTGATTTGGACAGTAGTAGTAAGGGCCAAATTGTGATAGCGCTGAGCCGGGGTAAGCTTGGTGTTACTTCTTGTTAATTTTTAAAAGAAGGATATTAGATAAGTGCTAAATATTATAAAGTGCAGTTCTGTAATGAAGCAATAAAGGAAAGAATTGATTTATCATGAAAGATTGAGGATGTACTGATATATTAAAATATCAGTGGAGAAATATAAGTGGAAAATTGGAAGTGGAGAATTAGAGATGTTTTATGAAGAATGAGTATGAATGTGAGAAAACTATATTACATTGAGTATTGAATCAAGGGTGATCCACGAGAAGAAGTCCATAGAGTTTGGATTATGCAAAGTGAATTATTAGGAGTGATAGTCAATTTCGAAGTATTCTTGTGTTTGGAGTATAGGATAATTATGTTGTGTTTTGAGATATTGCAATATTACATATTGTTGTCATAAAGAAGGAGAGGAAGAGAGGTAGTGAATACTTGAGTTAGATTATTGCTTACGATATTTTATTGTTAATAGAGTTATTGGTAG
>JAWRVF010001182.1:0-98310 GCA_036785485.1 Physcomitrellopsis africana | reverse complement strand
GCTTAAAATCAATACACCGATGGTCTGTACCACATATGAGATCATTCTAGTTTACTCATTATAAAGGAGGAAAAAACTTGAAACATCCATATCTTTTTAACCTTATAATAGTAAGCTATGGTGCAATAATTTTTTGTTTTATATATATTACATAAAAAACTTGTTGGGGTTTTTCTATATAGTGACGTGTCTTTTGAATCTGTGATGAATAAATTATAAAATTTTCAATGTAGGTGCACAGAATTGTTTGAAATTATTAATATGTAATGTGAAGCAATTTTAAAATGAAAATTTTATAATACATTTGTACTGTTACTTAAAAATATTTCCTTCTCCAATTTTCTTTAATGAATGACAGTTTCGAATTATAAAAATATTCATGATTTCTTTGTATCATAAACTGAAAATAAATGTCATCGCATTATTCTTTTTTTAAATATGATATCAATCAAAATAGATGATGCTAAATCATCAGTTTAAGTTAAAATTAAATTTAAAATTTCAACAAGTAGAATATTTATTCATGAATTGAGTCACTCTGTATATAAATGATAAAAGATATTTTTAATTTTAATTATTCTTATCAACTATACTTCTATACATCAAATATAAATGTATTATTTTGCATTGGTATAAAATGTATTGAAGTAATCCAAAGTAAATCAATGTTTCTACTATTTAATTAAATTATGTTGTTTTAATGATCTTTTGTCACTTAAAAGATTTTAAGAACCATAAATTTATATTTCTTAATACATTGTTAAAAAAAATTTAAGTTTAGTATTTATTTAAATTATTTATATGTGACGTCCAGAATCTTACAGATACAGATAAAAGATATTTATTCTACTTCTGTAATAAGTAATGAGATAAAACATAGATTTTTGTTTTAATGTGAATAATGTTTCAAAAAGTATAAGCTAATTTATGCTGAATTCATTTCTTCAAAACCTACTTATTTAGTGCATATAGAATTCTTTTTAATACAAATAAATAATAAAGAAACATGATTGTACTTCAGAATTTACAAGTTAACATTAAAAAAAAAAATTGAATGTTAGTGTTTTATGTTCTAAAAAACATATTTGTTGTGTGCTATAAATTTCATGTAATTTGTCTACATTATTTATCATATTAATTTTATCACTTATTTTTGTATTTTAAAAAATTTTGTACATCTAAAAAAAGATTATAAATAAATGAATCTTAAAAGTATTTTATTTATTTATTTATTTTATATGGTTTCTTTTAATTTTTAAGTGGACTATGTAATAATTTACATATCAATGTGTATATATATATATATATATATAGATCATCTACTTTGTGTGCAGAGTTTAACATCATGTATTTAGTTCAAGATAAGTAAAATGTTTAAATATGTCTAGTGTCTTCAACATACAAGTCTTCAATATGTGTCTTTGTTATATTCAATGGCCACTTCACATAACAAATTATACTCATATGTTCAATAAACAACCATGTATAACTTAAAAACAATAATATGAAGAATAATAATTTTGAATGCAAATTACATGAAATGAACCATTACAAAACATTATTTCTTATTTTTAATTTGTAACTTAAAATTATCATAACATGTGTATTATAATTCATATTTACAAAAATAAAAACCCAGAATATTTTTGCATCAAAATAAAGAAAGTTTGTAATTAATTTTATAAAGTCAATGTTCAACTAACCAAAAATATTAATCCAATGATTTTAATAATGTATACATTTTCATTAAATGATAGGTCAAGACAGAAAAATAGAACTCTATCAAGTCTTTCTATCCCTGTTTTAAAATAACAAAATCAAATTTATAAGATAATATACATATGTGTGTGTGTGTGTGTATATATATATATATATATATATATATAGTAATTTTTGCATAATATTCTTGATATTTTTATCAAAATGACTAGTAGTGTTTCACATTTTCCCTTAAGAAATGACTAGGGCACTGAAATATCATATAAGACCTTGAAGTTTGAAGCAAAAACACCATTTTTTCTTTTTTCTTTTTTTTTTTTTTTTTTTTTTGCTTATGTAGCTTTATAATGTAAAAGAATGCTTCAATTGAAGATTTCAATCAAAAAGAATCATGAATAACCAAGTATTTTAATTAAAAAAAATTAACAAGGCATATTTTTAAAAATACAGTAAATGTTTAGAGCAGCATAAATTCATCCTGGTTTACAGAGATGAAATATGTGAATAATTTATTGATATCTATGCAATGTATGTAATGATTGCTGTAGTTTTGTGCTAGCATTAGTAAAGATTGATCTAGATAAAGATATTCTCAGATTCCTACTATTGTGCACCTAGCTTCACAAGTTATTGATGATTTGAAGGTAAAAAAGAAAGAAAATGATCTCACAATGACAGCCAATATGTGTGGTGCATTGGCAAAACAATATCAAAGAAAAGATTGGTTGCACTCTTCTGAAGTTACAATGTTGTAGATCACCTCAATTAGCAGTATCAATAAATAAATAAATAAATAAATAACATTGGTCATCAAAAAGGACTGGTGGCCATATGCAGTAAGATTGTTAAACTTTTTTGGAAATTTTGAATTTTTAAAGGACCATAACTTCGTGAAAACCTGATGGAATAAAATACAAGAAATTAAAAAATAATATATACAAACATTTTCGTAGTTTATAAAAGGATGGTTTGGTTCACATTGCAGTAGTGGCATTAAGAAACCTGAGAAAAAAGTGGAAGTTTATTCCTAACCTTGGTAAAAACGAGCCAAAAGTGTTAAAAATGTATTATCCTAGAATGTCTAAGAGAGAGAAACAAAAAATCAAATCAAATATGTACTAAATCTACTAATGTATTACATTTGTACATCAATGCCAAGTGACCATTGCAAATACTAAAAATTTGCAATATATATTCAATTCAACATTTAAATATCTATATCAAATAAATCCACTGACAAACCTCAAATCATGTAGAAAAACCTCACATCTACGACAGAGCAATTAAGACATCATGAATTAACACCCATTGATATTCCCTTTCAGAGAAAAAAATGAATTTATAACAACAGTTTTCCACAGTCTTAAAAACCATAATCTTCCAAAACCCAAGGTTAGACTTTCACAACACAAAGTGCATGTCACCCATCAAATATCACAATCACATTGTACAACATGGCAGCAAAAAACTTAGCTTTCAGAGTTGAAGTTGAAATAATGGTTCACGCTTGAGAATTACCTCTGGGGATGTTATTAATTTTAATTTTAAAAAAATAAAAATATGCAGGAGGGATGGGACACCTGGACAGTGATAACAACTCCAGGGTGACCCTACACATGGCCTCCCTCCCTTTTCCTCTTGCTTCTGGAAGCTCTAGTTTCAAGTCCCAAAGCCAAAAGCCACAAGTTCTGCCACGGCTCTTAGGATGAGCCCCATCACTTCCCCCATGACCTCAATGCTGGCTGTCTCTGGTTTGTCATCTATGCGTAGTGTTGCGGTTCACACATCCTGCATGCTTTTGCTTTTACCTTTCTAAAAGGGATAATGGCCTTTTGGTGTTTTGCTTCAATTGTGGTGATTTGAAGTATCCATCCCTGAGATTATCTATGTAGTGATATTATATATATATATATTTTGTACCTTGCTCACAGCATCATAATGTTGTGCATGAGAGATTTGAAGTATTTAAAAAAAATGTGTGTGTTTATGAAGTCTGTTTTTATGGATAATATCTGGTATCATGATATGTGGGTTTGAGTATGGAATTGGTGTGTGTTGAATGGTAATGAATGGATACATGTGTGACAATCTTGAGATTCATACTATGTTTGTTTATTCTTCATACTTTAGTGCAAAAAAAAAAGTGTTTATTGCATCAAACACAAGAAGTATGAGTCAACAAGTTGAAGCACCCACCCTGTAACCAATTAATCCTCAGTGTACATGAAAATGCATCAAACTAGCATTGACTTGGAGAGGAGCAAATATCAAATATCAAAACAATTATCTCTGTTACTAAGTTTAGAAATATTGGGTTTGTGCTTGAAGCTGCAGTTGAAGAATGTTAGAAAAAGGTATCAATCCAGAGATAAGTAACTTTTTCTGACATTCGACTTTACAGACACTTGTAGACAGTTTGGCTTCGTCTTACTGACATGATAAGTATGTGCCAGGTGTACTAAGGTAGGACTTATGATAATATATGACATTGCCATATATATATATATATATATATATAACTTTGTCTGTCGGATATCAAGAAAGTGCAATAATGAAGCTACTAGTCGAGTATCCCAAAACCGACAACTCAGTAGATTTCCAGTTGCTTAAATGTCTGAACTACAAAATTGCTTACATTTGAGATCTATCGTGGAGATCGATAAAGATCATGACATCGACTTACCCACTGACACAGCCTCATAGAATCATCTACTGTTGATACTCGTCTAGAGTCGTATCATATGAACTGAGAGGAAGAAAAGATTGCTCCTGCTGCAAAAGAGCCTATAATGATCCAAGTAAAAGCTTCGACAGTACTAGTCAGATATACTACACAAATCATCAACTGGGACACACCAGTCCCTTGCGACAGCCTCGGTTCTTTTTCCTCTCAAGTTAGAGATTCTACAGCATTGCTACATCGAATTCACATCATGCAAACAGCCAGTGATGCATGATTTCAGTCTACTGCCATAAATTATCTTCGATGATCTGCACTTCTGTGTATCAACCAGATCTAAGCATGAGATCTGGTACCTCCTCTTGATGCAGTTAGTGCATCTTGTAGTAACTACTACAACAAATTAACTTATACACGGCAACTTTCTAGGCAAAAGAAGCATCCGAGACGGTCCTACTTCGCACGATATTCACAACCCTGCTTCAATCTTAGGTAAGGGAGGAAACCCTGTAAATCTTCCTTGTGCAGATGCTCGGGGGTGTGAGTATGCGTGGAGTGTTTCACTATTAGTGCGTGCCCTGCATACTGGGGAGAAATACTGGAGAGGACATGTTTTCTTTACTAGAGTTCCATATTTGGGGCCACCTCCTTCAGCATTTTAACGACCTCACGCATTGATGGACGCTGTATGGGAAGCTTGCTTGTACACAAAATGCCCACTCCTAGAAAGGAATCCATGTTGTAGGGAGCAGAGGATCCAACACGAGGATCAAGGATCCCGTTGATGCCTTCTTGACTTTGTAGGCCCATGTTCACCCATTTCACAAGGTCCACTCCTTCACTGAAGGAATGGTCCGTTGGTTGCTTACCAGTAATAAGCTCAAGAAGAACGACGCCAAAGCTGTAAACATCACCTTTTTGACCAACTTTCAACGTGTAGGCGTACTCTGGAAGACGGCAAAATCATTGTCAATCCAAAAACAGAGCAAAGCATTCATATAAAGGTAACCGAGTGTTGTAAAACTAACGACATATAGCCAAATTGATCAATTCTTACAGATAATTGAATAAAAAAACTTTGTGCTAACATCAATAGTGTATTCGTGAATCGTGCAGATAATCTAAGTAATATCTTGAAGACCAGAGCATCTTGTACTGCGAAAGAGGGTGAAAAATCAAAAGAAGATAAGTTACAAAGTTGTGAGGATTACCTGGCGCAATGTATCCATGTGAACCAGCAATATGTGACATGGATTCAAGATCCCCAGTTGCAAATTCAAGCACTTTAGCTAGGCCAAAATCAGCAACGTGAGCCTGGTAATCACAGTCAAGTAGAATGTTGTTGGATTTGATATCTCTGTGCGTAATCGGAGGATCACAGTCATGATGTAAATATTCCAATCCCTGCAAATCCAAAATCACAAGAGGTTACTTGCATACAATGGTCTGTTTAGTAGTATTTCTCATTTAAATACCCAGGCCATGTGTCTAACTGTAATTGTTGAAAGTAAAATAAAAGATAAAACAACGGAATTAGAAGGAGAGATCAGCCAAATCTTCCACTATTCTTGAGACCGATTCATCCATTTGACACTACTGTCAATCATTCGGCTTAAAATTCAATACCTGCGCGGTGCCTAGGGCGATTCTCAAACGCAAGCTCCAGTCTAGAGTACCTCCTTTCGTACTATGCAAAATGTCACCTACACTGCCATTGGTCATGAATTCGTAGACTAGCAGGTTTGAATTGCTGTTAGAACAGCAACAGAGAAGCTTGACAATATTTCGGTGGCGTATGTTACCCAGTGTCTCCACCTACACAGCATTTGAATAAACACAAATCAGAACATCGTCCTTAACTTTTAGTCAAATACAAGGTGACACTTCAAGTACATGAACGTTCCAACTGCGGCTTAAATCCAGGTTTCACGAGTAAAGAATTACAACCTGACAATCTTAGCCCAGTCTATGAGCCAAGAAAAAAAAACCGCGATGCTTATTAATAGTGCTCACCTCAGCTTTAAATCCGCTATCCAAGTGATATCCATCCTTGCGTAAACTTATAAGTTTCTTTACAGCAACAGTTTGTCCATTCCCCAAAAGAATTTTGTATACCTTGCCAGATCCACCCATTCCAATCACATCGTCGTCGTTCAAGTCTGAAAATTCATCTTCTTGAATCAACATCCTGTGGAATGACGTTATGTGCCATGAATCAGAGCCAAGTTGCTTCTGCCTCCATGGCCGTGAAAATAGCTTGTACTTCCTGCAGATGCAACATGATCCCAAGACAAAAATGATCACCGCCGCAGTGAAGGTTCCCACCACAGCCCACATCATCCTGCTATTGCCAATCAGCCGTCGATCAGCTGGAGTACTGACCACTGGGCACTTATCCTTTGAGATACATAAATTTGCATTACCGGCGATGCTCGCCACTTGCTGCAGATCTGCCGGCACAATACCAGAAAGGTTGTTGTAAGATACGTCTAAGTTTGTGAAGCGAAGGCTGGAGAGCTCAGAGGGCAGGCTCCCCGACAAGTGGTTGTGCGACACATCTAGCACATTAAGATCGACAAGAAGACCCAGCTCCACGGGAATGACGCCCTCAAGCTCGTTCCTTGAAAGGTTTAGCTGAATCAAGTTACTACAATTTCCCAGCTCAGATGGTATGGATCCATTGAACGAGTTTCCAGCGAGATTCAGCGTATCCAGCTGATTCAAGCGGCCCAATTCTGGAGGAATAACACCGTGAAAATTGTTCCCTGATGCATCGATTCTGTGAATCGATGTAATGTTCCCTAGGTCACGAGGAAGACGACCACTGAGCTTGTTGTTCTGGATTTTGAGTTCTCCCAAATTAAGTCCCGCTCCAATACTGCTGGACATAATGCCTTCCAAGTTGTTGTCTTGGATTGAAATTATCTCCACCAAGGGAAGGCCCCACAACCCCTCTGGAACGGTTCCTGACAGCTTGTTGCCTTCGAATCGCACCCTTTCCAAGCTTTGACAGTTCCCATATGCAGCAGGTACTGGACCTGTGAAGTTGTTGTTGAAGAAGATCAATTCTCTCAAGGCTTGTCCGTTGCAAAGGTTGGGAGGTACATTCCCGGAGAGGTTGTTTGTTGAGACATCAAACCGCTCAAGGATGCAATTTGTGCCGAGTTCTTGAGGAAACTCGCCCGTGAATTGATTTGCGAAGCTAACAAATTCTGTGAGGCCTGGAATGACAGCGATCCCAGGGGGGATCTGTCCCTCGAAATTATTATCGTAGAGATGTAGCCTGATGAGGTTGGTTAAATTTGAAACAGACGCAGGTATCGCACCGCTCAAATTGTTCATGGCGACGTCAATTTGGGCTAGGCTCTTCAGGTTCCCAAGATCTGCAGGTAGCTCTCCTGAAAGAGTGTTTGAGTAAAGCTGTATGGAATTCAAGTTAGTTGCTGACGTCAGAGACCCGGGTATACTTCCTATGAGATTATTCTCCGACAGGTCGAGTGTTGAAAGGCGAGTCAGGTTCCCGAATATCTCTGGAATAGTGCCGCCCAGGCTGTTGTGTTTCAAAAAGAGCGTCTCTAGGTTTCCGAGGAGTCCCAAGAAGGACGGGATGCTTTCTACCAAGTTACAATACGAGAGGTCCACTATTCGCAACTTGGGCATCCTCTCTAACCAAGATGGTATTGGGCTAGCCGTGAAGTTCATGCTATTCAGCTTAAGCACCTCCAGTTCTGTGAAGTTTCCAAACCACGCGGGAATTGGAGCAGGGGTGAAGTTTGCAACGCCCAAGAAAATCATCTTCAAAGTTCGTAGGTTACCAAGGCTTGAGGGTAGTGATCCAGAGAAATTAGATAAAGCCAGGTTCAAGATTTCGAGGGACGTTAATTCGCCCAACGACGCTGGCAGAGGGCCACTGAAACTGGCGTAGGAGAAGTCCAGGGTTCGAAGTAGCTTCAAGTTTGAGATTCCTTCCGGAAGAGGGCCGTCCATGTACGTGTTGCTTAGGTTGAGGTAGACAAGGTTGGTGCAGTTGAGAAGATCGGTCGGAACTGGACCTTGAAGTGACGTATTTCCAAAATCTAAGCTTGTTAAATTCTCTAATCCTCCTGAACAAGTTTTCGAACAACAGTTTCGATGTTAGTAGCTATGTTCAGCATGTTCAAGCTTGTGCGCAGTAGCGTAGCACACCTTCCTCGACATAAAGTACAGTACTAAGTATTTCATAATCCCGAAGGACCAGATTGGTTAAATCTTGGCAACTACTAATATGGCCGGTCTCAGAATATGTTGTGCACGAAATATGGACATGCAGTTGCAAATCAAAAAGCTACTTAATGTGTAAGCTCCAAGAGGTTGATTAAGTGCAGGAATGTGCATGAATCAATGATTACTCTGTCCTTAGCCATAAAGCTGCGACCGCCTATTTCAAAGTTCACGCATAGGTCACGTGAGAATCTTTGCTGTAGGTTATGAACAGGAAATGGAATGTGTCTCGACTGTATGCATTACAATTAAAACGTTTCTGTTCTCAAGTTGCAGGCCGTGTACCTCAAAAGCATGCAGTTTCTAATGCACACAGACGAGGCAAACTCCGTCCCCTACTACCTCTCCGACAGTGCGCCTCTCGTACTTTTTGGGAGACGATGTTCGACGGTGTAACTTCAGCGGTGTCAAAGAAGTGGAAGTGAAGCAAAGGGAGTTCAGTTCCTTACCCAAGCCAATCGGCACGGTGCCTGAGACATTCATATCCTTCAAGTTGAGTTCCGTCACCACACCCGACGAGCACAGCACTCCAGTCCAATTGCACGGTGTCGGGTCGGCCGGCGACCAGTTGGCAAGCTCGCCGCTTCCGTCGCTGACAGCACCCTTGAAATCGAGCAGAATTTGCGCTTCCGACGCAGAAGCAGTTTCTGCCCACCCTAAGCACAAACCCAGTATCACTGCGATCATCACCAATTCCTTACTTTTCGTCAGCGTGTTCAGCTGCCTGCACCTCTCCATTGCCACATCCCACATCATCATCTCCACCTTCAGAAACCCCAACAGTCTCACCCCGCTCTAAACTCCCCAACTCCTCATCCCGAATTAAGTCCTTGGTGCAATAGAAACGCCATCCTCACCAGCACCCCTCACCAACATAACCTGTCCGGCACTAGGTCCATCACAAGAACCCGGAGAATTATTGCCCGGCCTCGTCACATAAAAGCCCACTCACACTCATGTAAACAGGAGAATGTCGCAATGGTACAAATGCTGCACACCCCGCCCGCCATTGCCTGTCGTGGCCCTCCACTTTGGCAATGAACAGCGAGGTACATGGCCCCATTCTGAAAGGTTAATCTCAAGCGAAAGTAATTCTAGATTCTAGGATTTTGTAGATTCTCCTTGCAGTTGGGCGAGTAGGTCTTGTGGCAGAGTCGCTGACTCTGCTAGGAATTAGGGAGTCGCTGTTGCCAGAAGCCACCTACTCTGGCTATGGCGATGGCCATGGTCACACGCCAGGCTGCATTGCTGGTATCGCCATTTGACGTTCAAACGCGCGGAGTTACATTCAGGAGAAGCTATACAACCTTCACGAGAAGGCAGCATTCAGCTCCAATTTCCGTAGGCAGGCCAGCTCATGCGGTTGGTGCTGTTCGTTTGCCTCTGAAGATAACCTTCAGGTTACTGTCAGTGGACGCTGGGTGGGGTGGGATACAGACAAGCATCGATTCGAGTGAAAGCGTGATTAAGGACTGGAAATTGAAGTCGTATGCTAGTGAGAATCAGGGTGTTTTAGTGTTTGGTGACTCTACGCGCGGAGATGGCGACGTTGGTAAGGGAGAGACAGGGCGGGACAGGATGAAGGAGTTTCGGGAACGAGTATGCGACCGAGAATTGTCGTCGGAGGATGTTGCGTCCCTGTATGACTTTCCCTTGGACGATTTCCAGGTGCGTTAATGTATCGAATTCTCTGTATTTTCGGCATTCTTTTGAATGCATTTCTGGTTTGACGCAAGAGTGAGACGAATTTACTTGGGCATCATGTACTTCAGAGTAATTCCCCTAATCCCAAAGGATTCGAATTGTATTCCACATTCCTTCGACTAAACCTCTATGTCTTATTCACTGCCCTTCACGTGATATGTTTCCGCTACCTGGAGTAATGAATTTACTGAAGCTGTCGTCAATGTGTTTCTTACAGAGAGGATAAACTTATGCATTCTGTTGCAGGAAAGAGGTGTCACAAGCTTTCTGGAGGGCTCATCTTTGGTTGTATGTGCTCCAACAAGTAGTGGTAAAACTCTCATTGCTGAGGCTGCTGCAGCAGCAATCCTAGCGAGAGGGAAGCGGCTTCTGTATACCACTCCCTTGAAGGCTCTGTCGAATCAAAAGCTTCGTGAGTTTCAGTAAGTATGAACTAGGTCACTCGAATTTCTACTCCTCACTTTGACATTGTTTCATGTTTTAAAATTCTATGATTGAATCTCATATTTATTTTTTCTTGTAGAGAGAATTTTGGAGAAAACAATGTGGGACTGCTCACAGGAGATACAGTGGTGAATAGAAAGGCGCCTATCATGGTTATGACCACTGAGATTCTACGCAACATGCTCTATGAAAGGTGCAACCTTCTAGTACCTCCAATTCTTTGTTCTTTTGATGATACCCACCCGAGAGCAGAAATCTTCTTGTAGGATTTACCAAGTAGGGTTGTATTATTTGTGATTGTTAAGGACCATCTCATTAAATTGAACAATAACTAAGTATTGGTATTGATGCTGTTAGCAGTGTAGGCAGCACCGCAGGGAAGGGCTGGTTGATGGACGTGGATGCTATTGTTTTGGATGAAGTGCACTACCTCAGTGATATTTCTCGAGGAACTGTTTGGGAGGAAACAGTGAGCTCTTTTGATGATTCACCGCTTTTGAAGTATTGATTGTTAATGATTCGTAAATGTGCAGTGTAGACGTGGATGTCCGTAGTTGTTGTTTGGCTTTTCCGTGATCATACTCGTTTATCAAAGATGTAGTACTTGAATTACTTGGACATATCTTCAAGAGCTGGTTTCAGATGAAGTTATTGTTCAATGGTTGTTATCATCTTGTGTAGCACACTCGTTCTTCCAGATTATCTATAACTAGATATGTTCTTGATATGGAATTTTTAGGCAAGGAGTCTTGTGGTATGTCAGGTGGCACTGAAGTCCGAAGTGATGCTCAGTACTACAGACGCATGTGATCAGTCTTGTTAAAATATCATGTAGTCTTGTGGCTACACCATATGGATTTTCACTAATTAATGATTAACTTTGCAGATAATATACTGTCCGAAAGACGTGCAATTGATCTGCCTGTCAGCTACAGTAGCAAATCCGGAAGAACTGGCTGGCTGGATTACCAAGGTGCGTATAATTTTGTCTTCATTTCGGTCGACCTAATACTAAGTCTATCGTAAGCCCATCTTTTATTTGAAGACTGCCCGAAATGTAACGTATTTGTCAGTCATTTGCAGCAGTTGTCATAATTAGAACTCATATCGATTCCCTTACCCTCATGGATTCAATTCTTGTCGTAGAATGACAAGCTCTAGATGAGATAGTTAGCTAATAGTGAGTGCTGATCTTTGCTTAAAGGTACACGGCCCTACACAGTTGATTACCGCCTCGAAGAGGCCCGTGCCACTTCAATGGCACTTCTCAACTCGTCAGGCCCTGCTTCCGTTACTGAACGAGGAATCAACCGCTATGAATCCGTGAGCTAAATCGTCAGCTTGACTGGAGTATTTTCCACTGTCTAATATTCAGAACATGTGGATCAAATCGTTTCAGCTGACCTCTGTTTTATTCTCTACTGTAGTTATGCGATCTATTGAAAATTTCAATGTGTATTTTTATATTTTTTCTAATTGTTGTAGGAAGCTGAAGTTCAAACATGATAAAGAGAGTAAACGCATGTTCATGGATTACTTTGGAGAAGAGCTTTACAAGAATGATCAGCCTTCGCCTCTCCGCACTAAAACGGGTTTCGGATGGAAGGACCGTGGAGAGAGCCGAACGCAGAAAGGGAAGGACATCGAAAAGAAGCTTAGTGAAGAACAACTTATGTTTCTTCGTCGTAAACAGGTTGATGCGATTAATCAAACGCTTTCTCTGCATTCCGAAAACAGATGTTCCTTTACATGAAACTTAACATATATAAATTCTGACTCCTCTACACTCACCGTTGGAAATCAGAGTTGTATTATATTTAGAACTACATTTTACAATGTTTCGGAGTTCTTTCGTTTCTTTCTTCATTTTAAAAAAAAAAATTGGTAAGTTGTTTTGGCTGACAATAGAGTCCACAGTTTTAATATACGTGCGCAAGTTGCTGATCATCAAGCCACCAACTTCTGATGACTGAATTGCTGTTCTAAGTGTATTGGTTGTAGGTCCCAAAAATAAAAGACACTCTGATGCAATTGAAAGAGCGAGATATGTTGCCAGCAATTTGGTTCATTTTCAGCCGCAAGGGCTGCGATACAGCAGTGAGCTACGTTCAGGTACGGTTAAATCATTCGATTCCATTGCCAGAAAGTTATGAAATCCTATTATGAAATTACTGAAGGGGCAATTTTCTTGCACCAGGAATGCAATCTGCTGTCCGATGATGAGGTAAAGCAAGTACAAGAAGCTCTCAGAGAATACCAGCACCAGTATCCAGATGCCATTAGGCACAGAAGCGTGAAAGCTCTTCTGCAAGGAGCAGTCGCGCATCATGCGGGCTGCCTACCAATCTGGAAGGCTTTTATCGAAGAGCTATTCCAGAAGGGTCTTGTCAAAGTAGTTTTCACAACTGAGACCCTAGCAGCTGGCGTAAATATGCCTGCAAGGTATGTAGGGCAATTGCCATCTTACGCAGAAGAATCAAAGAATTAGTTCGGATTTATCAAAGACCCATTCCTTGCCTTGGAACTCTTGATACTTTTCTTTTTCTTTTTTTAAAGAAGAATTCTTTTCCCGAAAAGCAATGGCACAAACCAAATGTCGACGTTTAAGTACTTACAGCTTTGGCATTAACACAGCTTGATTGTGTTTGGATTACAGGACGGCTGTAATTTCTTCCATGAGTAAACGTAGTAATGATGGGCTAGCGCTTTTAAGCTCGAATGCAATGCTGCAAATGGCTGGACGAGCAGGGAGACGCGGAATCGATGACCAAGGCCATGTGGTAGTAGTGCAAACACCATTCGAGGGTGCAGAGGAATGCTGTGAGGTGCTATTTGCAGGACCTGAATCTTTAGTTTCCCAATTTACAACCACCTACGGAATGGTCCTTAACCTCCTTGCGGTAAGGTTTCTAAGTCCGGTAAGGTTTCTAAGTCCGGGAGGTGGAGTTCTCTATATTTTGACATCTACTATGTATCCTAGTAATGCTATTTCTGATGATGAAATCCATGACGGTTGTATTTGTTTTTACGAACAATACTAAACATTGCACCACTAGGCCACACAATGACCGTCTTTGGGTGATATATACAGGGTAGATGTTACAGATACCCGTCCCATCTGCGTTGCGTTTCTCTAAATTTTTTGTGGTGTTCTATCGTTTTGTGGTAACGACCCACTATTGTTGTTGTGGCAGGGACCAAGAGTAGCAATTCATGAAGAGAAATCTCACAATGATGAGCGTGTTCGCATGACACGTAGACCGAGGACTCTAGAAGAGGTGAATGCTCTCGTTGACCAATCCTTTGGAAATTTTGTGGGAAGTGACGTCCTGGTCTCAGCTCAGCAGCACCTAACAAGCTTGCGTCAGGAAATAGAGCGTCTGCAAGCCGAAAATACTTCAGAAGGTTTCTTTTCCTGTCTGGCAAAAGAGCTTAACAAGAAGCAGCTGCA
Organism: Physcomitrellopsis africana; assembly: GCA_036785485.1. Taxonomy (NCBI): domain Eukaryota; kingdom Viridiplantae; phylum Streptophyta; class Bryopsida; order Funariales; family Funariaceae; genus Physcomitrellopsis; species Physcomitrellopsis africana. The sequence continues at coordinate 84,052 of JAWRVF010001182.1, read as the reverse complement.
AGAGTATACTGCACTGTCAAAGAGGGTTGCAGTAAGGTTTCTTTTAGATTTCTTGCAGATTTCTTTTATCATAACTGCTTTGTCGATGGGAAGTTTGTGGCATGTCCATACTTGCCTCATTTTAGTATCATTACAAGTGGAAGGAACACACTAATGTAGCATGCTTGAATGTGTATCAGTTTTAAGTCAATGAGGCAGTCGCATTGAATGTGTTTCACTGATGGGTTTGCAGGAGGCCAAGGGTCTCGTCCAGAAATCCCAGCAGCAGCTGCAACATATACGTGAGAAAACGGTAGAACGGGTTATAGGAAGTGACGACAATCCACTACCCTTTGTGTGCGTTGAATTTAAGGACCAACTGACTGGCGAGGAGCGTGTTGTGCCTGTTGTCTGTATCGGGAGCTCCCCATCTCTAACTGTTGAGACGGACACGCAGGTGACGTACTTCTGACCTGAAATATTATGGACTTGAAATATTCACATGCAAGAGACATACTTAAGCTTATGATAGTATTTTACTTGGAATGTGCTTTAGTTTATGGATCATTAAATACATCCAAGTTTCGGACTTATACACAAACTTTTGGAGTGCTTTCTCAATTCAAACCTTGATTTAGTGCTTCACAGGAACCAGAACTTCTAGGATATGAAACCTTAATTGATGACGAAGACAACGAGGGTCTCATGTCAACCGCATCAAATATAGAGGGAGGCTATGCCATTGGCTCGGCAATTCCGCAATATGTGGGTTTAGGGTCTGATAATTACTGGTACATGTTCACTGGAGGATCAGTAGAATCTGTTCACGACAACTTGCTCATTTCCAGCACAAATTCAGCAGGGGAATGTGTTGGCACATTTTTGAGGGAGAAGTTGCAGATTGGCCTTCCAGTGTGGGCGAAGGTTGGAGAATCAGGAACCTCCTCATGTTGCGCAGTTTGGAATGCTGAAAGCACAGCGGATACCTTCGCATGGGCACACCAAGTACCCTCGACTCACGAACTTGCAAAGGAATGGCAGGTAATTTTTATGTACTGAAATAGGCATTATTTTAAGCCGAGAGTATTGTTGAATGTCTTTTGCATCACGTAGCCCTCTGCCAACCAACTCACCTACCAACAATTGCACTTGGCCTTTCCAAGCAACCAGAATTCCCATTGAATACTAATGCAAGTAGTAGTATTTCAACCTTGCAGGGGTCATCTGATCTAGTGAATGCAGAGAAGGCGTTAGCTGACCACAACGAGGATCTAGTAAAGTTGACGAAGAAGCTTAAACTAACTCAGGGATACCGTAAGTACAAGCTCCTTTTAGACCTTCAACAAAAACGGAAAAAGAAGATCACAAACCTTCAGTCCACGGCATCTGATATTGCCAATCGGATGAAGGACTTGCGGCCATCTGGGTGGCAGGACTTTTTGCATGTAAGCTTTGGCCTCTACTTTAGATTCATGTGTGTTGTTTTGTGCATTATTATGGTATTTGCATTCGAATATCAATACTTTGCTAATTTTCTTAACAAAAACTTGGCTGATCGATAGCATGTAATAATGTCAATACATCTACGTGAGCGACAGGTCATGAGCGTCCTTCAAGCAGCTGGTGCACTAACCGCAGACTCAAATTCTCTACTCCCTCTAGGAGAAACCGCAGCAGTTGTACGAGGAACAAACGAACTTTGGCTCACCCTTGCAGTCACGAGAGATGCCACTTATTCTTTGAAGCCGGCCCAGCTTGCAGCCGCGTGTGGCACTCTTGTTTCAGAAGGAATGAAAATGCGTAACAAGTCAAATACCAGGTATGGTTCATCTGGTCCATGAGATTAGTACTTCGAAAATCACTTCTGAATTTATACAACAAAGTGGCGTATAAATTAGTGTAATAGTAATTCTGTTGAGATGAATTATTTTCCACGTTATTTGGTTACTGCAGTATGAAGTATAGTGAATCTCGAGGTGTGAGAGACTGGGTGATAAAAATGGAGGATCTTCGCGCGTGGTTGCTAAGGTTGCAGGTCAGCCATGGCGTAGAGGTCAGCATCCCTGCCTTCTTACGCTACAGACCTTTATTCGTACTAACCGGACCGCTGACCTGCATTCGTACTAACCGTACTGCTAACCTACTCTAAGTCTACTCATTTTATACATGCAGTGACTACTAAGAATGCATTGGATCAATTTTTCCTTCGTGCACAATTGCATTTATACATTTGTATCTTTTTTTTTGCTTAGAACTAAAAGCCTATTATGCATTAGTCTGCAAATGATATCCAAGATGGGTAATTTATTTCAAACTACTCCTAAATGGTGCAGATTCCAGTGGTATTGGACAAATCGTTTGCTGGCATAGTAGAAGCATGGGCATCAGGTGTCTCATGGCAGGAGTTAATTGAACACTGTGACATGGACGAGGGTGATGCGGCCCGGCTTCTGCGCAAAACTCTGGACCTTGTTTCACAGGTTGCATTATACCCCATCGACTGTTCTCAAAATTCTCTGCTGTTTGTTGGTTTGTGCTCCAGTTCATTGATCTGACATGAAAAGCTTGCGCTGTGAAAGGTAATCATTTAGTATGACCCAGATTGCTCATAATAAAAATATTGTCGTAGCATCCAGCATCTTACCGTATTTTTATCCCGCTCCAGATTCCATATTTGCCTCATATCGACCCTAAGATTGAAACGAACGCAAGAGCAGCTCGAGCAGCTATGGACAGATCACCTATCAGGGAGCTCTTTATGTAAAGTGTTAGGCCAGTTGCAGCTACTTTAGCATGGCCCACAAGTTGAGTTATAAACTCAGGCAGTGTGCACAGCATCCACCAGTTCCAAGTAAATTTCTAACCGGGTAGGTAAAGAGTCCATCGTAGCAGGTAATACGCTTAAAAGTGTATTATTTAGAGATGTTTAGGAAGAAAGTTGAAACATGTTCATTCATTGGTCTTTAGTTTGCGAGCACCAGTTACATACAATGTTCAGTTACACAGTCTCTGTTCTTACTCATGACCGAGGATGATTTTTGGCTTACAAGATGAACGATCGCGCAGTGCTCTCATCTTGTAGGTCTTCGAAGATGAGTTATGCAAGGCTGTGATGAAACAACCTTGACGTCTGATTTTAAGCACCAATTATTCATATTCCATCGAAATACTGCACTGTAGTTTGCATGTTGTCTACTAACTGTGCTTATGAGAGTAGGAAATTGCAATTAGTTCTTAAAAGAAAAAGGAATAAAGTTGCATATATTCCATTTGACCAATAATCGAAGAGCATGAACGAGTCCATTGCCTCCAAACAAGAGCAATGTTGTGTTGTATTGAACTCCCTTGAAGATTTTGAATTACCAAATCACCGCCCAACACAGCCAACATTTGGACAATGTCGAACCTTGTCTTAAATGTGTCCGAATTGCAGTCTGGCCCTCGGACTATGTCAAATCTTGGCTGAGGTTCATTAAAATACAGTTTTTAACGTTCAACTCCAACTCAATGCAAAGGCCCAGGACCAACCCGAAATTCTGACACCGTAAACAGAATAAAATTCGGACATCAATTGGTCTAAAGTCGACCCCACCGGTTTAAAGTAGCCGTGTACGTAGAAGTGAAAATCTGCCTCAAGACATCCTTCACTTCCTGGTGTTGGAAACTCGTACTCTCGTAGAAATCTGGCATGGTGTAGAGAATACATGATAATTACAACTGCCATACTGGTCCCCAATAGATCTAAAATTGTTGAAAGTTCAGGTGCAACGTGATATCAAGGAAACTGCATCCATGCATGCCCACGCCAAGTGAAACACTGGTACATGAACCCAAGATACTGTACCCAAATGCAAGAAATAGTGCTTTCACTCCTCAGGGAGCTACTTGTATGTATTTATGTAGAGAATCAAAGTATAGAGAAAATCATCAAACCATTGCCATAGGTTTCCAACGAGTTGTTCGTCTTTGTCAAAATCTACAGTCTCAACTATTGGTTACACAAAATCCTAGATCTGAACGATAACATTTCATGATACACCCATTTCGAGAAACATACAATGTAGAGGTTCGCATATGCCCAAAAACAAAAATGTGGCTGTGTTCTCCTTAATAAGTGCAGCTTACATAAATCGAGGTGCTAAATATCAATATGACGTTCTGCACAGTACTGACTCTTGCCGGCAGTCACTTTCTGGCTTTGCACATTGTTTGTGCATCAAACCATATATTGTGTTGCTAGAACACATTGAAACTGTGGGTTAATAATTCACTACAAGATAAGCATCTACTGAGGGAGTCTAGGTTGTTAGGAAAAGCCAAAACAACCCCTTCAAATACTGCACGATTTCTGTTCCTCCAAGCTTCGAGATTCCATAAACCCTGTCAACGAATGTGATAGGAACCTGCGAGAAAATGGAAATCACTCAAAACTCTAGAATTAGTTCCAACCACAGAAATACTTTATGCCTAAAAAAGACCAACCCACATAAAGAAATCACGCCAAAATGACATGCTCAACATTCGGCCTATCTGTTTATGAGGTTGAAACTTCCTGGTCTAAAACTGGTAGATCTTATAAGAATGCCAAAGAGCGATGCAAATCAAACCTCCTCAATACGGCATCCCATCCGAGTGGCTCGTACAATGATTTCCATTTGAAATACATAACCCTTGCTCACGCATGTCTGTACGACCTCCTCAAGTACTTTCTTTTTGTAAAGCCTGTCAAAGAACATGCTATGAACTCATGCCAAGCCATAACAATAAAACCCGAACTAAACGCATTGAAAGTGCACGCATCCAATCACTACTATTCATCTTGGTCCAACAAGCTCTACTTTAGAACCTTAACAAGGGCAAGTTGACCAACTGCACGTTCTTTTCATAGGTAAAGCATAGCTACAATATTCTACCTGAAAGAGCCAGTCAAATCAGATACACGAGGCCACAGCAAGGTATGGGCTAAAACGTTAGCTCCTCGGCTCGTTAGCTTCCGCCGCAAATCCCAACCATGAACACCACCTCCGTTCACATAACGAGTGCCTGTGACAATATCTGCATCCGTCTCCAGTTGTTTCCTGTCCAATCCCAGCTTAACTTGCTAAATACTACGATGTAGATTTAGAAATGCCATTTTAAGTTCAAAGACAACTAAAAAGCTAACTTCGACGAAACTTGTAATGCATGCATATATGTAGATAAATAGATATACATGTGTGTGTGTGTGTAAGGTAGACACAACTATCAAGGATAATGCATATCTGCAGCTCAGTGTAAGTTTGAACCTGATGAAATTTGGCAAATACTTGGGCTGCAAATCATGTTTCAACACATTCATGGGCAAATCAGCACAGATCGTGTTTCAAAGTCATTCAAATGTGGCTGGCTATCCGGTGACAACTAATATCAAAACATTTACATCCTAACACCGGTTAACTTCGCGAAGACAACATGATTTTCAGTGATATCATATCGACCTTTCTGCCAGTATTCCATGATGATAAACAAGTCCAAGTTTCAATAAAAATGACCACAGAATATCCAGACCTTACATGATGGGAAAGATCAGCATCCAAAATAATGACAAAGTCACCGGATACATATTTCAGACCGTGAACATAAGCAGTCCCTGAAAACAGAAAACAATCTTTATCAGACAGCATTCCACCAGATCTTGCATTGAGGGGACTTCCAAAAACCAATCCATTATGCACACAATCGAACACAAACTTATTGCATTACCATGGAATAGACAAAATCAAACTACCCTCAGATGTTCAGATACAAAATGCACTGTGAGGTGGTTTAAACTGAGAAATCAGTTCATCCATCATGCATCTCAATGATTTAGCCTTCATAAATAAGACCAGGATAGATTGAGTGAGAATCGTACCTAATCCCAATTTTGCAGCTCGAGGTCTCAGCAACTGCACAGAGGCAGACGAAATAGTATATAAATTACAGTCAAAACAAACATGCCATATAAAGTAGGCAAAACCCATCCAACTAAACGAAAAAATCGACACAAAATCTCACCCATATTCACATGAATATTCCGATCTCAACTTTAACTTACAATCTTGTCTTCGCCATAAATAGTTTGCAACTTCTTCACTGTGTCTTGCGTTCCATCTGGGCTTGCGTCGTCAACAATTATAATTTCAAAATTGTAATCTCTGTGGACACAATACAAAAGCAAACTGATTACTTACCACCACACCCTGTAACAAGAATGGATTCAGTAGCGAATTTTAATTACTTAAGCATATGAACTCGATATTTCAAATGCCGAAGCATCTCATCATTCCGGAAACCCTCAAAGTGTCAACAAGCTAGACAACAAACAACTAAAAAACCCTAATCTAAGAAACCCTAATTGAAACATAACCCAGTAAAATCACGATCTTTATAAAAACCGAGCTTACCAGCCCTACGCCATGGTTTCAAAGCTCTAACAAACGAACGCTGCAACAGCGCGACAGCAAAAAAGTTAAAAAAAAAAAAACCGAACCAAACCAAACAAAACAAAACAAATACTCACTTCAAGTGTTTGAAAAGTAGGTAGCAGATGAGCGCGATGTTCAGGCGCTCATTGTAAGTGGGAATGATGATGCTGTACAAGTGGGGCGATTTGCGAGGAGCTGAATCTGCGTCCGCCATTGCTACCACGACCACACTTCTCCTCCCTTCTCCTCCCTTCTCCTTCCCCCGCAGGTACGTATAAGAATTGACGATCTTTGCAACAACTTGTTGTGCATTGCTAGAGCTCCTACGTTGTAGAAAATGGAGCATACGCCTTCTTCGTCAGAAATTGGTTTCGTCTTCCACGCGAGGAATTCACTGCTCCGATGCTCCGAAGAGGAAGCACCAGAGCACATGGGGCCAAGTTTAGAAAACACCGATCTGATCGGCTTTTCTTATCACGGTTTACTTTTTCATTTGCTATGAAATATGCTTTTTCAGATGCTCTTCAATGCATTTGTGTATTCCAACACTCTAGTGGAATGTGCTTATGCACCTACTAAACTTCCAAATCTTCCAAAAACCAAAAATGGATAATATGCAAACTAACCAACGAAAACGAAAGACCATAAGACCATGTGAACATAAAGCTTATATCAAAAGTTACCTTTTGTCAGTTTCATGTATTCCTGGTATTTAAATTGTGTGTTGATCTTAATGAAATGATTAGTGTCTATATTTAATGTGTCATAATTTTATAACCATCTTACAGTTTGATATAAAGTCAGTAATAAATCATATTTTTTGTAAAGAATATTCTCCACTTTTTATTGATGTGATTTTTTAATATATTTTGTAAAGATGGTGTCAAAGTGAATTTTAAAAACCAATATAGAAAGAAATTGTCCAGTCATTGAGTTAAATTACAATATTGTGATTTAAATTTAAATTTTTTGAAATGATCACATATAAAATATCAGTCTTTGTTCAAATCTACTATATTAATCATGTATAGAAAGACCTGATTATATATCATACTCTATAATCTTTGCCAAAAAAATTTTATACTAAAAAAATTACTTCCTTGAAGTTCTAGAATAATGTATCTTTATTAAATAACTTAAAGAGTGACACTTATAATATTAGATATATTTTGAATTTGAATCAAAATTCTTACTTGAATGTATATATTTAAGAATATTTAGTTTAATTAAAGAATATCTAACAAATTTTGATATGAAGTTAAAAGTAAAATTCTTTTATATTAATAAATTTTCCACACTCAACAGCACTTTTTAGACTCCTTAAAAAAACTATTTTTTATTTCTTTTGAATTAAATTATTTTTATAGTATTTTTAGGTATTTTAATGTAAAAATTGATGTTGTTCATTTTTTAAACTATAGTTAATAATTAGCCATTTTGTAAATTACTTTAAATAGAAAAAATCCTAAATAAACTTCTAAACTCACTATTTTCTCTAGTTAAAGAGATTTAAATTTATATCCTATTTTAAATAATATTTCTGTATATATTTTTAAAAATAGACTAATAATGACTAAATTTTATTAGTCCAATATTATCAACTCAAACCTATTAGTGTATAAACCTATAATTTGTTAAAAATTGATTTTAAAACTTGATTTGTATGTTTGATTTTAGCATGTGTTTTAAAAATAGGATATTGTGTCAAATTTCAAATTAGATTTTTGTTTTGCATGTAAGTAGCTATAAAAGATAACTTTAAACTTTTTAGTCTTGACCCAATATTATAATTCTTGATAATGCATTATGTATTTTGCACTCACTTTTTGTTTTTTATTTTTTAAGTTTAAAAAATCATGATAGTTTTTCTATTAAACAATCTTTGCTAAAATAGTCTATAAGTTTATCAAAGTTACTAATAACAAGGCTTAACACTAAGCACACTACCTTGTGACCAATTTCAAGGGATAGGTACCCACCTCATTCTTCATCCATCCGCTGTAACAATCTCGATTTTATCTAGACCGCTGCCCATGGATAGCGGGCAAGCAGCGAGCTGGACATAATCTAGATTAGTATAAATATTATCATATTTCGAGCCACTATTAACAGTGGGAAACGCCAGAGCCAGTGGATTAAGGTTACCTACGTGATCTAGAGATTAAACCCGACTGCTCGCTAAACTATCTATTTGTGGTGTACCCATATTTTGACCCCAACTCTCCTCCACCAAGGCCCTCTACTCTCCTCTACCCAAATTTCGGGAGAGGGCAAGGGGCAACATATAAAAAAATTAATAAAATTGCCCGACATCCATTCATGGATGAAAAATAAAAATTACCATGATACGAGCTGGGCACTTATTCCTTTACAGTCCCTTGAGACTTCTTATGCATTCTATAACAATCTACAAAAGTAAAAAACTAAATTTGTTCTTTGTTTTAGTATATTGCACAAAATTTGTCGCCCCTCTATTTAGGATCCATTCGCTTGGAGTACCTCACTTACATCTATGTACTTCAATAAAAATATATAAATTAATATGATTCTATTTATAATATAATAAAGTCATAACAACAACAATAATACCATTCCCAAACACAAAATATTATAAATAATAAACACAACCTACACAACAACTAGTTTCATAAAAGCATAATAAAGCTGTAAAATTGGGATATCTAAAATAGCCATAACAACAATATTTTTAGCAAAGAAAATGAAACTTTATAAGTACAGAAAAGATAGAAACTATGAGATGATAATCAAACGATCATTGTATTTACGAGCCTGATTCACGATGTCACTGTGTGAGATACCAGGGAGTGTGTATGCAAAGCTTGTGCTGAGCATGTGTGGCGATGTGAGGGCTCCTTAAACCCTAAACCTAAAATACCTTCGGGACTCCATTTCCCCCTTCAGAGACCTCCTTCGACGTGATCGTCGTGAAGCTCCGAGAGTTATTCACGCTTTGAGGGACTAGGAAATCCATGGATGCCGCAGTTTACAGAAGAAATGACGTGAGGGGGCTCTCGAACACGCTCTTGCCGCGGATGTGCATGATCTGCTCCACCATTTCCTCGTATGCGAAGGCCCTGTAACGCAGAGGATGATCGCTGTCTACCAATGCCGAGGGAGGCACCATCATCTTGTCAGGGTGAGGGCCGAAGAAGTGCACCACCGTCAATCGAGGCTCGGTTGCGTTTACGAGTGCCCGGTGCATAACGCTCTTGATTCTCCCGTTACACCACGCCTGCGGGACACAATGACTTAACCCTCTCATTTCGCAATCTCTTGCGTCATTTCCATTCAAATGCAGGAACTAGGGTTTGTTTTTCCGACACCGTACCTGGAAAGTATCCCCAACGTTGATGACTAACGCGTCCGGGCTTGGCTTCACAGTGATCCATTCGCCGTCCTTGAGTATTTGCAGCCCGGGGACGGTGTCGTGCAGCAGGATTGTAAAAATGTTGAAATCGGAATGGGGCGAGATTCCCAGCGTTCGGGAAGGGTTCGGATGTGGGGGGTAGTAGTTCATGCGGACAGTAGAAGTGGTCGATTCTTCGAAGTGCTGAGAGAACGCTGTGGCGTCGAGGCCAAGTCCCAACGCTACCTGCTCTGTCAGCCGCACGGCTAGCTTCTCCGACTTTGAGGCGTAGTCCTCCACCACGCCACTTCCAGAATATCCCAGACATGTTGTTGATGATCAACGGTATCAGAACACTAAAATCGTGGCAAGTGCGTCACGGGTAACTTAGATTGTTCCTTTCGATATGGATAATTGCACATTTGGTAATCACGAACTAAGCAAGTTGCGGTTGTTGCAACCCTTACCAAAAATCCTCGTATCGATCGTGCGCGAGCCCGACTTGCTGCACGTGTTGGCGCACTCGTGAGATGGGCGTCCACTCCATGTCAAAGGCCTCCATCCAGTCGTTAGGGAAGTATGTACGTGCCTTGGCGACGCCATAGCCGTAGAAATTATTCGACTTACATGCGGCTACTCGTTCTTTCTGTTGCAATGGTAACTCAAAGAAACAGTGAGCGTGTGCTCGCAGCCTGTTAAGAAGCTCCGGCGGGATGCCATGGTTGTGGACTTGGAAAAATCCCCAATCCCGGCACGCAGATAACACTTGCTCTCCTAGACGTGCGGAGTGCAGGTCTATGGTGGGCAATGTATGCGAACCGTCCGAAAACATGTTGTGGGAGGGCAGTTGCTAGTCCAATTCATTTCGAATATGCGTGTCTAGTCCGCGAGTGTGCAGGAGTCCTGAGTTTTGGATGATACGTTCGGGTGGCAGAGTCATGGTGGTAGCAGCTTAGTATCGATTGCAAACGTAGACAAGTTCACGGAGAATCAGGGAATACCCCTCTTGTGATCAACTAAAATCGGTTGTTTGACAGCAACACCAGACCATGAAGTACCTCGAGGAGGATCGGACCTTGGTGACTTCTCTGACAGTAATCATGCACTAACGAAGTTATTGAGGAAATCGGAGTCTGATGTAGTCACCTCCAACACGTACTCTGCAGCATACAGATCTCTCGAAGTCCATCCTTATAAAATAAATCTTAGTGAGGCTTGGCCGGCATCCTACCACACTTGATATGTTTCCTTGATGTCTAATTTTCCCTTCTTTACTTTTTTAAAAAAAATAAAAATATTGCTTTTTTTGGGAAGGGGCAAGAGTTGTCGTTTTGGATACTTTTGAAATAAAATTTATTTAGATCGACCTCTGCAGGATCTCAATGTCATTTTGTTGGCGGTAATATAGCACGCAATAGCTTTATTACAGCCTTTTGTGAGTTTTGTATGAATTTATCAATGCGAATTTTTGTGCTCAATGTTGAGCAAAAATGATTCTCACAAGCAGAAAAGTCATACAACCTGTTCACAGCATGCATCAGTGATGAACTCTAATCAATGAAGCGGTTTAGGTTCGGAATCCATGGTAGACGTGCACAGACCATCTCTCTCAGATCGAATCTAAAGGTTCGGAGCTAAGCTTTAGGTTTGGACAATGAATCAAGACAGATTTTTCTTTTGAAGAGGTCGTATAAGCACAGTGTTAGTTCTTTGGTCGTAGCACTAACAATTCAATACACGAAGAGCTGCTTTGAACTGATGAAAATCGCTGACGGCGCGCAGTTCCTAACGATGCAGTTCCTAACTGTTGCAAAGGGTAATTTATTTGTGCTTAACACGAGGGATGTTAGCGCTTAACCGGTTTCTGCGAATGCGTCACCTACTCACCGCATGATTTCGAAGTTTCAAAGGCAGACTGGTGCAGATGATTCGACACTTTTGAAACACCGCATCGATGATGTCCTACATATCGCAGATCAGAACAGGCTCTGTGATCTATGCGAATTCGTGCATTCAAAAAATTTCTACTGATTTTTGCTTACATGAGGGATATTTTCGTGGTTGTATGACTTGTTTGCTTGTGAGAATCATTCTCTGCAATTATCGTCTGGAGGTAATCAATTGCTCTATGTGGAGATTCAAATACTCATGCTTCATTTTGAGGCTTTTCCATAAAATGTATGGTTTGAGATATCTGCAAACCATTCGTGGTTGACTGCCAAACTGGACGTTAGGGGTTATCGTCGGAGAGGAGATGCTTTAATACGCGGTCGAGAGTTCTACGAGTTTTGAGTCTTTGACGTCTGAGCCGTAATTCGTGACTATTGCAAGTACAGGTTGATGTTTATCCTGACTAATCACGAGCTCTGGGCAATTTTTATGCTGTCAAGGACAATGGTCGCTTTTGCCTTCGTAAACATGGCCCTCGCTAAAGGCCCATGGCAAAGTTACCAGACTCAATTGTGAACATGAGTCGTCAACTACATATATAAATGAGACGGGTTAAACCGAAAAGTTTTGTTCGAATGAGTGGTTCAGGATCTGATCATGGAAACATGCCAAATCCATGTTCAGCGCCAGGATGCAGTTGCAGATCAGTGATCCCTCTATGAGGAATATGTAAGCAGATTTAACCTGTATGTCCAAATTATGTGGACGAAGCAATGAAGTCACCCACTAACTGTAAGTTTTGGAGAATTTCAAATTGGTATGGTTCCGGGAAATTGGACACACAGGCGACATGGAAGTCTGATATTGATGTTTTAGATTAGAGAAGTCATTCGGTTGTCCTGTGGTTCTGAAGGCGATGCAGCTTCTTACTAGAAACACTGTCCCGATTTGCGATGGTGAGTTGTAGAGGCCTAGTTAACAAGACGAAGAAAAAACTACAGGTGAGTGGAACCCAACCGAAAGAGGGCGGAAGGTGGCGGTTCATGTTCATGTTGTTGTGAAACGACGTTAACATACTTCCTCGTTGTGCTGAGCCTCGTATGCCTGCCGGCAATATAACTGTCTGCAGAAGGCGCTTCCCTGCCAATCCTATCCTCTCGTCGATCTTCTTCACATGGGCGTCTTCGGGTGTACCAACCCATTTATGTCGTAGGACCTGCAATTCTGCCGAACCCTGGGCTGAATCCAATCAGCTGAGTCTTCCGCAGGATCAAGTTTTGGAGAGAAGCACCTGCAGGATCAAGTTTTGGAGGAGATATTTCTGCAGCAGTGCCAACAAGGTACAAGAAAGGAATCATCTAAGGCAAGAAAGAAAATCTCTGAGAATGTCCGAGTAGGTGTCGGAAAGGATTAGAGTAGCGGATTGGGGTCACGTAAAGATTTAGACCTGGATAGACTGGGGAAGGCAGGGACCCATGTCGCATGTGCTCTCAACCAGCGCCACTTGAAGAATGACAGCCTCGTCCGTCCGGCACCGGTAGGTTATGTGATCACCAGGAATTGTGTGCAAGAAGCGCATAACCGGTTGCATGCTTGTGTAACTGGCACATCCTCTTGAAATGCATTCATGGTATGTAAACTCAGAGCTGTAAGGCTAATGTGACAAGACAGTTATTGTCGAAGTTGAATCGCTGGTGTTTAAAGACCAAACTGTCCTGCAGAGGTGGGTGTGATGATATCATTTGTGTCTCACGGTTTCGGAGGCATTTAATTCTTCGAGTCATTCACGCTCTCTGAGCAGAAAATGATCGATCTTGGTAAAATGATGGAATGCTCAGCTAATTGGTTCCGAAAAAGTTCCGAATAAGACGAGGTTTGCCGATTAATCTTGTGACGTTTATGGTAGGAGACTTGGGATCATATTATTTCGACGATTAAATCTATACTGAGCGACATGTTGTCTGATATGTGCAGGTCTCTAAAAAATTGATCAATTGATTAGGGTACGGCTTTGCACTTCCAGAGTTTGGATACGTGCTGCAACCTACTTGCACGGCATCTGCATACGAATGTCACTGATATAACCCCTGCACATGACCAATTTCACTGGCCATTCTCGCTTCTGTCTCTAAAGAAACAATCTTTAATCCAAGGCTGCAAGTAGAAGTTAGACATAAACTTCGCCATACTCGCTGCATGTGAGTCTCAGCCATATTTGACGCCATGTCCAAGAAAACTTCACGGATTCATGGCTGATTAGTTTGTATGGAATAACCCGAATCCACTCTAAATATGCTATTACATTACAGAATTCGAAGAAATCAATCATGGCAACCACAGCTGTGGATGTTAAGGAGCTCGCAAACTCCTACGTCTTTGTAGCGGACATGCCTGGTCTCAAGCACTCGGATATCAAGGTACGGTTCACATCTCAAAACGAATCTGGCAGTCGTTTTTGAATATGTTACATCAATTCTTGACCATAGCCGCAGTTTTTAGATGTCTTTATCCCTATGCGCGTTCCAGGCACTGATTTGTACAACTTCTTATGGCTATGTCCATTTGATTCCGTGCAAGCAGTAACCAGTCAAACATTGCAAAGCTTTAATCTTCCAGGTGCAAGTGGAGAATGACAACGTGCTGAAGATAAGTGGGGAGCGGAGGCGAGAGGATGCAGTGCAAGATGGAGAGGTCAAGTACGTGAGAGTGGAACGTAGTGCCGGCAAATTCATGCGCAAGTTCAATTTGCCGACGAATGCAAATTTGGACCAGATCTCTGCAGGCTGCCAAGATGGCCTGCTAACGATCGTTGTGCCGAAGATGCCACCGCCCGACATCTACAAACCCCGGACGTTCGACGTTAACGTCATTTCGGGCAATCTAGGACAGTGAGACTAAACATCAGAATTCGGTAGAAAAATATGCATTGTTTAAGCATATCGGTCTGTTGAGCTCAGAGTCAAAATGTCATAAAATGTATGACCTCAGACTCGTCACATTTACTGTCGTTGAATGTTCACTGTTCCTTCACCTACGAAATTGCAGCGACATCTCAATAACACATATATATATAACTGGACGTTTTTGCTGCACTTCATTTCGATGATGCGTACAAGATTCTGTAGGGGAGAGGGAGGGGGAAGAGCCGAAGTAGAAACGACATCTTTTAATCAGCTCTGCAGTTATGGTATTTAAGAAGGTTAATATGGTACACCGCAAAATTCTACAGTAAGGCTTCTGCTTTTATGTCACATACTCACCTCAAACCAGAAGTCAGTGTGTAGTGCTTGCAAGTGTACATCATGATTGACAATTTGCACAAAGTCATTCTAATGCACTCGTAATTCAGTTCCTTCTTTAAGACATATAGTTAGGGTGTATTGTGTATTGAATAAAAAACTACAAAGAATTTCACTTTATCGAAACGAATTATACTAGAGTTATCAAATGAGGTTTTGAAAGCCATTTGCAAGCAGCCGTTAAAGCTCTGGAGCTCTTTGATGCTCTAGATAATATGGAGAACTTGGAATCTCTCCAGCAAGAATTCTCCTCTAACATCTTGATTTTCTAATATTTTTTAGCTTCAATAAAACTAACCTATGTGACACAAAACAAGTTGTGAACCCAATAACAAAAAGTTCAGCAAAAACGCACTGATGTTAGCAAAGCATCGGGTTATGCTGCGCCCGGCTACGATTCAATCCCCGAACATCGTCACTTCCTAGTTTTTCTCTATACTTTGTTCTTTTCAAAGTAACCTTTTAGCGTCGTTTGTGTAACAATGTCACGTCGACATATACACTCAACTTGTGCAGAAGATGCTCTGAGGAATTCAACGTGGCCATTTTTTTGGAATGAAGAAGCTATTGACGAACGGTCTCCCATTTGTCATCTTAATGAATCTGTTATCTGGGTCCTTCCTACGTAGACAGTAATTGCTGGGAACAAGTTGCCCCTTGATAGAATTCTCACAACAACCACCTTTTGTGTGACTCATTCTGAGAAGATGCCACATACAGATCGTTTTCATTATTCAAATTTATAAACTAAGAGTTATGGTGACAAGATTGCGTTGAAAGTCACGAAGAGAATAAAAGTGCGAACAACTTCCCATCTCTAGCAAAATAAAAGTTCAAATTGATTCGTGAACGAAAAAACTAAGCGGAAAAGAGGAATTGAAATACCGCTGACATAGAGAGAAAATGATCACCTGCAGCAAAGCAAACTTGGACTTGAGCAAACAAAACATCTTGAGTTACTAGATGAATCCATGGCTGGTCTCGGATTGGACTTCAATAATCACATTACCTCAAGCTTATTATTGGTTCCAGAGTAAGAGGCTTCCATCTGCAAATAAACTGGTGTAAATGGGTACTCATTTGTATTGCTGCTCTTTAGTTGACAGTCTTGTGAACATGAACCCTTCCATGAACTTCAATGCGAAAGAACATACAATTCAAATTCTGAATCAAAAAGTTGATAGAAATAGGGGACTTCGGTTTTAATAACTCGATATGTTTCAAGATTTCTGAAACTCTGGCAAATAACGTGCAATACATTCCTTTGTGCTTTCAGAAAGAAACGGCGTGATAGAGAAGCTAAGCACCTAAATATCCTCACTGCTGCAACATAAGTTCATGACAAAAGACCAACTACCTACCAGATAAGACCTATACGGGCGTGAGAACAACATGAACTCTTCACCTATTGATCACAAGTGTAAGACATTGGGCCCAGCTTCTATCCACACCTCGACCGTAATTTCCTCCCTCTAAATTCCTGACCTAGTAAAACATCGCCCTCGGAGAAAAAAACATAGTCTTGTCATGTTCACCTTCGACTCGATGCCTGTGGATAAGCTTGAAAATTGTCTCGTACTTTTAAAGAGGTCTTAGCTGATGTGGAGCGTTCCCTGATGTGGATAGCTCGTTAGACACGTGTAACCTGTGAGTGAATTTCGCAGCATTGTTGAGAACTGCATAGATGAAGCTGCAATTATCAAAAGGATAAGCTTATCAATGACCTAAGGTTTTTTTTCGAACACCTGTTTGGAACGAGGAAGTTGACAGTATCACATAACCCAAACCCCTCCAACAACCTTCAACTGTACTTATTGGTGTCATCTGTACCATAAACTAGCATCAATATCTATAGGTCAGAAGGTTCTTTTATGTGATGCTAAGCTCACGGAAAGTCTACTCATAATCAACAAGCAAATCTCTGACGTAGAAGCAACACTACAGGGAGTTTTGAAATATACTTCCAGAAATTCTCTAAAATTAACTCTTTAAATGGGATATGAAAAAATAACTGCATGCTGCCGGTGATTCGTGTGAAAAAAAGATAAAATCGATGAAACGGTCGAATCTAAATGCACCAACAATTCCGAACTTATTGTCCAGATAACAATCGTTGTGATGACAGTGACGACGAGGCAATCATGTATGCAGGTTAATTCCAGGTTGAAGCCTGACCATCACTTCTTAAACGAACATTCGCAAGCTAGCTCTTCAAATCTGCACCAGATCCAGTAGATCGCTAAAGGAATACTCAACAAGTCGTCAATTAAACCACAGCATCAACTTCAACCACAAAATTCAAGGTCCAATGTGGAACTGGCCAGCATTAGAGGCGATCAACACGATGAACATAACTTCCGAACAACGAAACCCTAAAATTACTGCTGCAGAGCACGGAAGCATTTACGTCGCGAGATGTGGCTTGCCAATTTCAAACAGCTACAGGCAATCTAGCCGAGGAGGGGAAGTGGACGATAAATGAATTTGGATGAATTGTGACGTTCATCCATTCGTGCTAGGCACTAGTCACGTCAAAGCTCGTCACTGCTCGAGCTCAGCTATGAAGGAAAGCTCAGTCCGCCATTTGAGTTTTGCATACGAGTTTTGCACAGCAGTCGTGTCTAGGTTATGAGACCGGGACAACGGAGTCCTGGTTGTCATAGTGAATAGATTTGAGCTACTGAAGCGAAGAGGTTTTGCTGAATTTGTATTGAGTTCTTAGAAAGTGTCTCGGTGTGATAGAGTTATGGCGAGGAAATTAAGTGTTCTACTGTCGTTGAATTTCTCCAGCTCTAGTGCGTTTCATGTCTTTCGACTTCATGCTATCTCCGTTGACAGATAAGCTTTTTTCTAATTAGTGATGGTTGAATCCATGGTGTGGGGGTGTCTTTAGGGTTTTGGATGTTTTGAGATCTTTGGAAGCCGTTGAACTGAGCCGTATCTTTCTATGAGATTATGGTGGAAGAGGAGGGTGATTGATGCAGTATCTGGCTCGTTTTTATTGATGTCTTTCGTAGGGGAGCGGGTAGATTGTAGTGGTGCTTGAGCTGTTGTTGCTCATTGCTTCAGCGACGATATCGTCCACGTGACTTGAGCTGAAATTCGTAATAGATTCCAGTATTACTCTAGGTAGACTCTTCGAATAATTGCCTTCATATTTTATTCTCGGGGTAGCTAGCGCTCCAGGGATGGAGATGTTATAAGGCACATTCCTGTTGGAGACGAGAGGCAGAATGCTGATTTCCAGGTTGATGCGAGGTCGCTTGTCGTCCTCGGTTAGAACCTTGCTTCGTGAAGTTTCTTCTCCCAGCTATCAAATCGCAGGTAAATTTGTGGATCTTCAGTATTTAGGCTTTTGAGAGGGATGAGTTTGAATATGACAGGATTGGGAGTTTAAGCACTGCAGCGGACTGGATCATTTACAACGTTTTAGTATAACGAGATGTTTGCAAATTATTGTATGTACGCACTTTGGAATTTTAGTTTTTTCTCTTTTCTTCTACGCATTTGTTCTTAAAGAAGCTATTCATGGAAACTACTATGAAATTGTGTAGCTATCTCTTGATGCAAGTGATTGCTTTTCTTTTAGGTTTCTTCTCTACTTCGACCCTTTCTTTAATTCAGAGGTTCCATCGGACTCTGATGTACTCTAACTGGACTAAAGTAGCATCTCCCAATCCTGTCATATCTGTGTGAAAGATTGTATTCTTTTTTTGAATTCTAAATTTTCAGTTTATGCTAACAGAATTTTTGCCTGATTGTATCAATCTTTAACTAGTGAACTGTTTAATAATTTTTAAGAATGTACGATTCTCGGTAATTTGATGTCAGTGGTTGAAACCTGTGTGTTTCCGCAGCGGTTGTTGATGAAGGTGTTATTGATTGGAAAACCACCACCAACGAATCTGTAATTGTTTGTGTGCAGAACATGTGGGCCTCAGTTCTGGAGTGAAAAGAGGATTTTGTGTATATCGGCTACTTGGTTCAAATAGTAAGCACTGAATTGTCAATTTATAAACATGGAGTCGTTTTCAACCTATTTTACGAATGAGTTGTAAGCGGGTTAGGCGGCTAGTTGTTCGCAAGTCCTTTAGTTTTTGTTTAGATCTTACATGCCGTACATTTAGAAGAATATGGATTATAATCATTTTCATTATGGTCTCAGCTTCTTTTGGTATGTGTTAACGTCTCTGTAATGAATGTTGTAAAGCAGGCAGGAAGCACCAAGTGCAAAAAATTGTGGGGTTAACGTTTGCCTCCAGCTGTCTGGTGACATGGAATGGATCTGCCGAGGTTATTAATTGTGAACAGGGTGAGTATTATTTTAAGTTGCAGCTTAGGCTTGTAAAATCTGGCAGTGCTGATCCTATCCAGTTTTGCTAAATGGAGATAAAGCGACAACCGTTACTGAGTTGTGCTTCTTGTCTTCCATAGAGTAACTAAAGCCTTTACATTCATCAAGTTTCTCGATTGCTTTCAAGGATGTTTCTTACATCTCTAAGACATGGCAGGTGTCGTAAGTTCGGAGGTCAAAAAAACCTTGTAACGCCGTTTTGCTTCTCGATCTCTTTTTCTGTTCAATGTCTGGTTTTTGTTATATCCTAGAGTTGTTAGACTTATGATTTCTGTGGGCCTTTTGTAGGTGAAGTGGGAAAAGTTATCCCAGCACTGCCGCAAACTGTGATTAAAGTTGAGGAGAAGAAAGATAGTAAGGTTGTAATTGTACTGAAATACTTATGGTTACCTGCCATGGCCTTATTTACAGTTGTCACAGGATATTATTTTCCTTCTTCGCTTGCAATAACTGTGGCTTTGCTCCTATGGAGTACCAAGCCGAAGGCGAACTCCATATATGATTGGGTTGAAAAGGTTTGATACCTCCTCAATCGCACCCATGTATTAAGCGTTATATTCGTATCAGATATTTAGGTCTACTATCTTTAGATATCTCACCACCTTATTGTGATTTATGTCAGTTGGCATAATGTGACGCTCAAAATCATTAACCTTTTAAGCTTGTGCTGCTTGTGTGGTTCCTTTTGCTTCTTCCTTTTATTTTTTATATTTGATCTTCCACTTGTTTGAATGGTCATGTTCGTTTTGTTTACAGAGGAGGCTGGAAGAAGCGATAGAGAAGCAGAGGATTGAAAAATTCGGGTTCAATGTTAGTCATGTCTCCTTCCCCTCGGTGACTCGTTTCAAGACTTTAAGCCATTAGTGCTGTCTTCAATTGTTCTTAAGTAGAACTGTTCAAGTGACGGACTCTGATGGTATAAATCTACTGTTGAATTTAGTGCAGGGTATGGTCTATGATTCACACGAACCTTTTCGAATTGAATCTAATGAACACCAAAAGATTACTGACACCAAAGCTTTATTGTCTGTCTTGTTCAGTGGAATAGTTTGGTAGGGGATCGAATTCCAATGCCTCGTTTTTTGAAATTCGATACTAAGAGCTTTGTGGGTGTAGCAGTTTAATTTCAAAGCGACAGTGATGCACGTTGAAGTCCGTGACTACACACTAATCTGCCTAGCTCAAGTCACGTCGATGACACAGAATGCGACGTTGGTGGGGTTTCTGGGCGGGTGGTTTGTGATTTACTCCTCGTCATCCACCATTACCGCGCTTGGTTTGCGCTCACTTTTCCCTGAATCCTTTCCTACTTTGAAAAAATATCTTGATAGATTCGATTCCGACTCGGTAAGAGAGCACTCTGTTACGGAAAGGTAACAATATAGTTTGTAAGGAGCTATTCTTACATTGGGTATCCTCACAGTATCCAAATTGGCAAATTTCTGTGCATAGATATTCTTGTAGGAGAACCAGTCTGTTGACCCTGCGAAATATTATCAGGGGTGATTCCAGACCACTGAAAATATTTTCATCATCTTCATGATGAGTGACACACTTCCATACAATTACCTTATTCTTCTTTTCCTTGATTTATGGTCTTTGGGTTCAAGTTTTTTTTTTGTCCTTTCAAAACGTGTTGGTTTTATTATTCAAGATATCCGTCTTGTTCCAGTTTTTAATTTGAATATCACAATATTTTGTTGAATTCTTGAAGTACATGTAAAAGAATGTAGGGGGAGTTTTGAAGAAAAGGATTGTAATAAGAAAGATTAGTTGTAGTTCGGTATGGAAGACCAGCATAACGTATTTTCGCGTCAACACAATAAATTACAAATTAACAAACACCCAGTAACTCTAGTCTCATTAAAATATTGAATTAAAGATCTCCTCCAACGTTTTTATTACTAAAACGTGTACCAAAATTTACAAATCCACAAAGAAGTAAAAATTTCGGGATCTTGCGGGAAATAATAGAAAGAATTAATTTCGCCAAAAATTATTATTTTGTGACAAATGGGAGGAAGTTTCAATTCTAATGCAAGAATCAGAAGGGATTGAACCACTATTTCAAAGCAGACCAACCCTAACTACTAACTGCCACCTGGAGAGATGTTCGTCAAACGCTTCAAAGACAAGTTGCTGTAAACTCGGGCTATTAAACGAGACAACGCCCCGTACCATTGGTATGCAGCAATCAGAAATTCAAAAATCTCTGTAAAACCACACCATGCACTTGCTAAGCACCACACTATAAGAACTTGAAAACATTTCCTCTAGGACAGAAATCTCAAAATGAGTAGTGTTTACTGGTAACATAGGTGTTTTAACATAGCAGGCATTTGAGGTGACTACTTACCCAGACGTATTCGTAGATTAGCATAATCAAATTTTGCCTTCGTATAAGCTAGAATCCCCTGCTCGTAAAGGCCTGCTAAATGATTTGATCATAGTCAAGGCTATACGGTTTGCACAAGAAACTATTATAACTTCTCAGAAGACAAAGCAATATCAACTGCATCAGCATAAATCCCGCACAAATCCAGATTAACCTTGCAAGATGGGTGTCCAGCAACCCTAAACACCATCTGCTAGTAGGGCGAACGAAGAAACTCACCTGGGCTCCCGGGATGTCCAAGTGACAAGCCACTGACAGCATTCTTGACATATGCCATAAGACAAGTTTTGCGAGTTGCCCCCAATCTATAAGCTATCGACCTCACCAAATTACTGTCGAACAACATAGAGGAACAGAAAAAATACAACTGAGTAGGTATAAGACTAGGATAAAGGCTGCAGCCAGCCCAATCGTAAACCAACAAAAAGCATGATATTAAATGATCAACCAACAGCATGCCAGGCCACTCAATAGGAGTCTCCGGTAAACACTCGCAATGATAAACAACCTTGACAGTGTCTGGACACCAGTGAATAGCAGAAGATTGCATAGACCAAATACAACTGAATAAATAAAAGGAGAAGGAAGAAGGAAGAAGGGAGAAAGAAAAGAAAGGAAATGAACAAGGAAAAGGAACTCTAAGCCATGTCCACAGTAAGCCAGGTCTAGGGTGGGCCTACTCTGTTCGTAGCACAGTGAGGAACTCGCGATCTAAACCTTGCAACCATTCTGACACGTCACCCATAGTGAAACGTCTCACGTCCTCTTTCAACACTTTTGCTTCTTCCGGTGTCATTAATTGACCAAATGAGGACTTGCTGCATATATCCAAAACAAACCTTCCTTAATGTTGAATACCAGAAAATGCTTAGAAATGTTGTTGGAAAAGACAAAAAAAAACTATAATAAGTGATTTCACCAGCATATATGGAGATCTACGATCTGGTACTGACGACTTGGATGTCTCCGCCTACACATGTACATGCACAACTTGGACGCTTCTAGATGCAACTGAACAGCAAAATTGTGCTTATCAGTCATGTCAAACCTTAAACCCACAAATTAACATTGAAAAGTCCTCATACCTTGATATGGCCCGACCAGTAAATATGACAGGCAAATAGCGAGCATACTGTCCTGCTCCTAAATTTCTGCCAGTCTCTAATATTTCATCCACATCAAGGAGGATGAGAGCCCGCCATAACCGGCAGTAGTTGGTACGAAATTTCTCGCCAAGTTCTCTGTATAGTCCGTGGTCTAATATAACTGCACAAAATCATACCTCAAAATTTCCTCAGATTCACCCTAAAACGCAAACTCTTATTAGAAACGTTCGTGTCTCAAACCAAAATAGCCTCTGATGTATCTGTAAAATACAAATACAATACTAAACTTCATCACGTGTCTGGATCCTCTTTCTGCAATTCAGATTATGTGCACAATCAAAGAATATACTAATTAATAAGACTAAGCATTAACAGGACCCCAATAAGAATGGCAAGCAGCTGTATGCACAGGATGAAAAGAAAAATTCACCAATATCAAAATTGTGTTTCCCCGAACGGGAGGGATCTCTGTGCACCAAAAGATTTCCAGGATGAGGATCGCCGTGCACAAACCCATGGCAAAATATCATCTCCGCAAAAATGGCCGCCAACAGAGAAGAAACCTGTCCATTTTACCCTATTAATCTTCATTACGTACTCTGAGTGCGAATCATTCAAGTGCAACACTTGGACAGCATCTTCATTACTACTCGTTTGTATCGTTTTCCAGTGCATCAAGAACTCGAAAGTCAAAAGAACTCATTTGCAAGTGACTACCTCCTTGGGATCAACTCCTGCTTTCTCTAAACTTTTGATATCATCAATCTGCAAGGAACACTACCATGATCAACCAATTATCCCCAAAGAAGATTGACCTTCATATTTCACAGCTTTCGTCACCATATCATAACTTCAATAAGATCCGATTGAACCAAGTTTCAAATGCAAGGTAATTACATGTTCTCACAATGGTAACTGGATAGAAACAGGTAGGCTAGAAATGATCTATGACGTCAATCTATGTCATAATCGTTGATGAAACCTTCAAAAATTGGGGCCATTTTCCATCCTTCCCGAGTCAATGACTAACCATACATTAAACATCTTTGAAAGCTCATTAATACAAAGAAGCGCAGTCATTACTATGACCCTATAACAGCAGATTATATTTCACATCAGTACCTACCTTGCACCCTTCCATGAACTCCATGGTCAGGACCCTTTCTGTTGATAATTCCTGCACCAGAATAATAAAAATGAACAAACATGATACTCATCTAACAATGACGATCAGATTCTAAAACACAAAAAAATATAAAAATAGTACAGACATCGCAAGAACGGCAAATTGAATCGAGAAGAAAAGTTATCATGCTCAAGTCTTCCTACTCTAATTTTGAGCAGAACAGAAACATATCCAAACACAAGGTGATGCTCACCCTGAAAATACGTGGAATACGAACATTCCGGTTGTGGGCAAAGCTCTTAGCAGTTCTATCTGCATTGTCTGCTTCCTGAGTAAAATCTGGACAATTCATTTCAAGGTTATAAATGATGGAACGTTTAATCCCTTCAGAAAACAAAATGATTCACAGAATTGCATCGCTGCTGTTATGGCATATCTATTATAAGAGTATCCAAATCGCCGGAAAAGCATGGTATATGATAGAGCATAAACAAATTTTTAAAAACACAATTTCGACGAGTGTTACACATATATGTATAGTACTAAAGCTGTCTGTTGGAGTCACATCACTTACCGAGCTCTCTCACTACATTCTTTTCAAATTCTCCCACTAGCCACTCAAATTGATAATCAGGAAAAATCTGCAATACGACAAAAAATTAAAAAAATTAAACTATCAGCTACTAATGAGCACGCTGCGCGTTTTTATTAAGCCTCGAATTCTTAATCTTACAAAAATGAGCACCCAATTATTAAAAAGAAAAAGAAATCATATATATATATATATATATATATATATATATATATATATATATATATATAAACAAATGTGTGTGTGTTAAGGAGGATACAATCAGCCACCAATTATTTTGGTGTAATATAAATATGGCGAAGTAAAACAGTACCCAAGCAAGAGCCTTGGAGAGAAATGCCATTGTGGCAATGTCAGTTGCAAACTGTTTCTGCAAACCTGGATATTGCACCTGCGGAGTACAGAATGAAATCAGATACACACACCAAAGAACACACCAAGTCCATGATTGTATTGCACTTTTCACACACACCCGCATCAGATGGCACATGAAGTGAAGTACATATTCAGCTCCATGCCTCACCTTAACAGCAACTTCTTCACCATTTTTAAGAAAACCTCGATGCACTTGTGCAAGCGATGCGGCTGCAATCGGTTGCTCATCAAATGCTTCAAACCTGTAGCTTTCAAAAACATTAATTCTTCGAATTCCAGAAACACAGTCAAGGCCAAACGTTGAGAGTAAATTATCCAACTAACCAAGTACAATTTAAAAAATGTTTCATAGCTAAGACAAATACTACAATTTTGGACTAAATTCTTTTACTGCTGGTTGACCAAAATGTGAAACCCAAATTCCTAAGGTATGAAACCACCACTAGCAAATAATCCAACTCACAGCTCTTTAACGTCTTTCCCAAATTCCTCTAGAAAGACCACCTCCAAATCCTTGAACGACCAGAAACTTGCCTGACACATACTCGAAAAGTCATAGAGGTAAGAAAAATCTTCGCGATTCAGAAGAAAGTGATGGATATATACATTTGATATATAATCAAATCTAGAATTTCGTGTATACCAGGAGCTATTTAGATGTAAGAGCATGAAGAGGTAGATCATATGCAACCAAACCACTGGTTTTCAGCAAATAACCCATTCAAAGTTCTAGACCTTGTAAAGACAAATTCACGTTCCATGAAATTTAGAGCCACTTCTCATCAGAACACCTTCAGGCCGACCCCAGGACTCAAACAATATGTGTAAAATAATGTGAAAAATGATGTAAGACAAATATTGACCTTATCTTGGAGAACGGAGAGTGTTGAAACGAACTCCTTCGGAACTTGGTGCATTGAAGCAATGGATTGCCCAGCTTTGATATAGAATCCTCTGTTTTTTTCACAAAGTCTTAGTAGTCTCTTAGCAGCTCGCAGATGCACCTACACTTCCATGGACTACCTCAAATCAATCGAACCCCACACATGATATCCAAACCCCAGAGAAAGAAAAAACAGTACGGCTTCCTATACTCATATATCTATGAACAGGTACACTCCACAAATTTTCTTCGAGGCAACACATACATCCAAATATTACTAGCACCTTGCTATTCACTAAACTAGCTTTAGGCTTGCATGCGTGTCCTGAAGATAGTATGCAACTTATTCTCGCTATTACAAGGAACTAATTGATGCAACCAACATTCTGTGGGTTGGATAGAGAACAGACCTTATTTCGAGCATCGTAGTATGCATCTGATTTCTCGTCGAAGCCCCGCAAAGAGATCTTGTAATCCAAGCTGTTTGCTGCAAACTGCAAAGACAGCGGGGTGTATCCATGAGGACAAATATTCTTAACAACTACCATGAAGCTTCATCAAAACTCCAAGATACTCTTCAATGTTGCCTAAGTCATAAGGGCTCACAGAATCTAGTCAGAAACCAAAAAATCTAGTCAGGCCTAAACGAAGGCCCTCGTTTGAGACGTTAATAGTACAAGAAATTAGGCTTACACCCCACATTTAAAACCCCGTCAGCCTGATTATTAACCTTGGAAAATATAAAGAACTTCAGTTTCACAATCCTGACTAAAGCCCATGATTAGACAGCGAATTTCCAGGGAAAACGCCTCCAGTAAATTGACTTGACGGTAACATTGCAACCTACACTACCGTGAACGACGCCACGATCCAGCAGTAGTGTTCATCACTAAACAAAAACCCTAAAACTTGATCAACCATTCATAATTGAACATCATACATTTAAGTCAAGTCGCTCACTGCGTAAACTGCGCGAGACGATCGTACGAATCCCCTGCCAGCAGAAAAAACATCTGCCACAGGACCAACTGAATCATTGAGCCTCAATTTGGAACTAGCGAGCTGAGGGCTCCATGTGATGGGATAGGCGTAGGGCGCAGTCCCAGTATACGACGTCGCGGCTGTCACAGAAATTGCAGAAGCAGCTACAATTCCCAACAATCGCCTAACCGTCACCATCACTTCCTGTTCCAACAAACCCACAGCACAACAGGCTCAAGCTTCAACTCTGACAATCCAATGCCTCAAATTCCTAACGAATGCCATCAACCACACAATCCAACGCTACCTTCGCGTTAAACCACCAGCCTACACAGCTTCACAAGTTCAAGAATCACAACCCAAGACGACGAGGAGGAAAATTGTTCCCAATTCCACATCATTCCAAACCCCACCTGTTCGAGCCACCGAAACACCCCAACAAGCTGTCTAACAAAGGTAAGCAGCTTCTAAAATCCACGCGAGTGGGGCTCGAATCCAACCCAGAAACAATTGCGCAATCCCGCACTTGAAAACTCGTCAGAAATTCTACTCAGTGCTTTGTGGGTGGAAAAAAGCTGCTGCTGCTGCTGCTGATTGAAGTGGCTCGTCCGTGACGAGCTGGTGGCAATCGCAGAGCGTGTTCCGAGTTGGCGTTCCGAGCTTGCCCTCCCTCTCTTCCTTCCTTCTCTTCCTTTCCTTTCCTTTCCTCCCTCCCTCGCTTCCTTCACAGTGTCGTGGCCGTTAGCCATGGCCACACCCACGCAACTGGAACCCAACCTTTCCCTGAAGACCACCACCCCCAACCTTTCCCTGAAGACCACCACCCCCAACCTTTCCCTGAAGACCACCACCCCCAACCTTTCCCTGAAGACCACCAACCACCACACCCCAACCTTTCCTGAAGACCACCACCCCCAACCTTTCCCTTGAAGACCACCACCACCCCCAACCTTTTCCCTGAAGACCACCACCCCTAACCTTTCCCTGAAGACCACCAACACCTGAAGACCCACCCCAACCTTTTCCCTGAAGACCACCAATTCCAACCTTCCTGAAGACCACCCCCAACCTTTCCCTGAAGACCACCACCTTAACCTTTCCTGAAGACCACCACTCCCTAACCTTTCCTGAAGACCACCACCCCCAACCTTTCCCTGAAGACCACCACCCAACCTTCCCTGAAGACCACCCCAACCTTTCCCTGAAGACCACCAATTCTAACCTTCCCTGAAGACCACCACACCCCAACCTTTCCCTGAAGACCACCACCCCAACCTTTCCCTGAAGACCACCAATTCCAACCTTTCCTGAAGACCACCAACCCCAACCTTCCTGAAGACCACCAATTCCCTAACCCTCCCTTGAAGACCACCACCCCAACCTTTCCCCACCACCTAACCTCCTGAAGACCACCCAACCTTTCCTGAAGACCACCACCCTTAACCTTTCCCTGAAGACCACCACCCCCAACCTTCCCTTGAAGACCCCCCCCCCAAAACCTTTCTCCGAAGACCCTCCCAGGCCCCCTCTTGGTGACGCAGTCATGCTTTGTTCACCTCTTTATGTTTCCTTTGTTGACATTGTTGACCTTTCCATGAAGTAACCAGTTATTTTTTTGTATAAATTTTTATGCAATTTTTTTTTTTTTTTTTTTTTCATTTTATATACAATCTTTTTACATTGTGTTAATAATATGTTTATCAGAAAAAAATTACACTTACAACAGATAAAATATTATATTGATCAAATTTAAAAAATTATCTATACAAATTTCTTAAATGTACATTTTACTTGAGCATTGCAATCTTTACTATATTACTTCTAAAGTATTTAAATGATTTATCTAATACAAATCAATACATAAGATTTATATATATCATTTATATTTAGTCAATTATTTTTTGTAAAAAAATTTAATTGCAATTCTTTTCAATTTATACATCAACTAACTTGTCAAACATTTTCATAAGTCTTATAATACCATGACTTTGTATTAGACCTAATTACTCTTGGTGGTATTTGTAATAGACAATTATATTACCAAACTAAATAAAATAAAATAAAAATAGACTACTTTCATAATTTGTTTATAATAGCAACCAAATTTAAACTATTTGAAGTTTACTTTAGTCTACAAGTTTAATTTTCTAATTAATGTCTTGTAACTTTCACCTTGTTATGGATGAAGAAATTACATACATAACAAGATGAAAGTTACATCCATAACACTATGAACTGCTTTAATTTTAATTAGGCAAAATCATCCTAGAACTATTTTTAAAAAATTAAAATGAGATATAACTAATAACTAATACAACTTGGAATCGTAAGAACCAATGTGACTCAAGTCTTTACGTGATCATGCCAGCTAGTTAAATTGATAAAACTTAATATGATCTCTGCAAGAACCATCAATTGTGAAAGAAAATGAACTTTGTTGTTCCAACATCATTTGAGCATTGAAAAACTGTCAAGAGTCTTCAACTGAACAAGATAGGAAAAGATTACTGCAGGTTGAGTTTTTTCTAAATTAATTGAAGCGAAATTGCACGAATGTTTCAAGCAGTACAGAACGAAAAACGCTACTGTTCAGTTCGGGGTACTCCCAACTGGATAATCAGAGAGGGGAGATCTAATTGTAAAGCCAATTCTGGCAATGCTACTGTTGCTCTCATCTGATCAATGTGTCGAATGATGCCAACCCCAAATTCCCCTCCCAGAAAACTCATAACTACAACATAGACCTAAAACTTTAAACCTTGTAACAAAACCTCTGACTCGTGAAAAAAGCGGCATCCTTCGACAAATCCTCACAGTTGTTTCTGGCTTTGCAGAACTCAGATCTGGGGTCCGGCGCTGACATAGGCCTCCAGCTCTTTGATAACGACCTCATAGCAAAACCGGTATTGATCCTAAGAATCCAACAATTGCCACACTTAGCACCAAACCGAAACGTAACATCCACGATGGCATTAGTTTCCGGCACATATTACGCACCGACCAAAAAACAAAATCTAGATGCATACAGGTTACATTCTACTGGCCAGAACCATTAACTTTGTTTCTTGGGATTCAAATTCTCTTTGTATAACGATGCAATCTAAACAGAGGCTATGTATCATTCAAATCGGCATAGAAAAAGCTGATAAGCAACCAAGCGTGAACCATGGCTATATGAACTATCAAGTATGTTAGACGAGTCAGGTGTGTCTAACTTAGCTAGATCAGGACGAGCTAGAATGTACACACAATATTGCTAGGAGTATCCATAGTTTCATCGAAACACAAGATAAGCAGGCTTTTGCTTTGCGTTGAAACGATTATGACACGATACCACGCTGGGGTAGATGGCTCAAGGAAGTATTTTACCCTGGTTTGCACCATTCCACATCGTTGCAACCTGAAGTTCCACACCGTGTTTCCAATATCCACTGCCTCTAAGTCACCCTCGATAATTCGTCGAAGCGTATGATCAATAGCGCAATAGGTTCCAGTTCTTCCTATGCCAGCACTGCAGGTGAAGACAATAACCTTGAACATTAAACTACTAAGTTAATGAGAAAGGGTGGTGAAAATTTACAGTATCCACGGAACTTTGCTTTCAAGTGCGAGCCTAAATACAGGGGTGTGACAGGATTATAAATTTAGATGAAGAGAGTGTACCTGCAGTGGACTACAAAAGGGCCAGCTGAAGGTGGAATACTGAACGAGGCACGAATCAGCTCACATATTGATCTTGTAGAATCTGGAACACCATAGTCAGCCCATTCCAAGTACTCATAATGCGCCAAAGTCATAGGTGGTTCTGGAGACTGCAAAAGCCAGGTGGAAATTTTTAAAAATAAAACAAAACAAAAACTGCACTTCAAAAGCAAGTCCAAGTCAATATATGTTAACACCTGTCCATCTCTCATACTAAGTGTATGCCACCCGTTCGTTAGTTTTGATGCCTCCCTCTGTACAAATGTTGGCAACCAATCAGCTCGGATCCCTGAAACAATTAAGAAAGTACGACCATGCAACTCGAAACCTTGAGTGAATCGGTACCTTGATGTCTTTGACCTCGAAGACCCGTCTGGTTATTCCATGTTGACTGTGGCTCATTTTCTTGTTTAAAACAACAATATGTCCAAAAGTTTCAGACTGGTTTTCGTTCTTAGGGAAGTAATGTGCATATTTAGACTGCATTGCAACCAAAGCAAAGTTAAACATAAGGCTTGCTTGATACACACAAGAAAACAGTAGCCACGTGAAACAAAAATCTACAACTCGACCGCAAATTTCTTGCTACTCTGTCAAACATGAGAAAGGAAATATTCTGAATAACAAGAAGGGATGCGTAATGTTTCATTATATTAGACAGAAAGCTTGCTCGAAGACTGTATAATTACCATATCAGTGCTCTAACTCATGAGCTGCAACGTCTATAATTTCAAGATAGGCAGCAGCTTCAACACTATATCAATGGAAGTCAACAACGAACTAAAATTTGAAATTGATGGGAAGTGTTGCATACGGCTCAGACCATAACTGTACTATTCGTGTGTAAGAAAATACATAAGATTGAACATCCATTCGACCCCACATACATTTTACCTTCAAGCATAGAGGTTCACGGCAGCAGCTAACCACCATCATCAATCTCTAACCTGCTCAGGATAACTTTGCTTACTTGGTCACCATCAACAACTCCTACGAGCATGATTATGACAGGGCACCGCTGCTGTAGCACCATGGTCCAGAAGTCTCTCACTGTGGAGGGCAATGGTCCTTGGGTGGCAATGTACCTGGGCAAATCTTCGTGGGCATTGTCCTGCAAGTACAGATCATCACTCATTGCTTTCAGTGCTTTGAATATACAGCCAAAATCTACAGCCTCATCTATAACAAGATGCAGCACCACACAGATATAACATACTAAGAATAGAGGCGTATTGTAAACTTATAGTTTGTCACAATTGCCAATAATCGATACCTGTACAAAGCTTGCGTTGATGTAATCAGAGCAAGTGGGATCGGAGTGTCTCTTTTCGAGGACCACTCTCGTGATATCATCTATGGCATCAAGTTAAAGAAGTGAAACACAATTCGTCCTTCGCATCTTCTGAAGTGCCAAATCAATCGAAGATTAACACAAATAACTTCATAACCAGACAGCAGATCAATGAAAGGACATCACCTGTCTGATGAACTTGTTCTTCGAAGCAACATCATAATCCTAGGCAGCCTAACAAGTATATACACAAGAGATAAAGAAACCTGGAAAAAAAAAATACAAAGAGAAATTCAATAATCACACTTCAGGATACACGGCAGAACATCGATGTAGCGGTTCTTGGCTCTGTTGTTGGACATCACCGCCACTGTTGTTGACGAGAGTGCCTTGTAATTGAGCATCCTTTCTCCCTAGATATTCAACAACACATTTTAAGTGCCGAACATAACAAACCCCGATCATAAATCTAAATGGAGTAATATTACCCTTAACATGTCTAAATGTTACAAGCATACGCGACAAACAATGTTACATAAAATATAGTTCGCACTCTACTACCATCGAGATGGATCATGGTAGGCAAGAGAAGAGGGACTTGGAATTCAGTGAAGTATAGTTATGTATTCAAAGAGAAGTATAATTATGTATTCACTGTTTACAAGCACAGAAAAAACATTCACTAGAATAGACTCTTGCAAGGATTAACATATGAATACCTGCAACGTGTCAAACTCACGATCAATTACTCCACGCCCACTACTACTCTTTGCTTTCTGCTTCAGCAACTTCAAAGCATTCTTACAAGCCGAGATCTGTCCTGCACTGAGCGACGGCAGTGGGAGGTCCCTGGCCATGTCCTGCTGCTTAATGACTGCTTCAATATCAATTGATTTATCTGGAAGTCTAGCTCCTGCCATCCTCGAAGCCATTGAAGGAGGCGTAGGCGTGCAAGGGGACGAAGCCATTGTGAAGAACCCACCCGAATTTTTTTCTTTAATCAGTCTTAACATGAATCGATCTAAGAAGACTCTTGAAGCGGAATGGCTCGCGGTGTATATTCCCCACCTTCGAACGCTATCCTAGACGTAGGAACAGAATAGAATCATTTCGTGGATCTGCTAAAAATTCCACATACACCGGAATGAGAGACATAAAATTAGGTCATGGTTTCTAGAAACTTAAGAGACATGTGCGAGCTAAACAATATCATTTCAAAATCGTCCAGAGGATCCCCATGTTTCAGAAGAGCATGAATAAATTTCTTAGGAATATTCATAGAATCTGCGAAAGGCTGATACAAGCTTATTCAATAAGAGCGGTTGACACGTTGAACTACTGCCTGTCTAGCAACCGAACGTAAAACGGCATTACTTTAGGAATGAAAAACCCTAAAAAAAAGACAAAGAGTTACAGTATGATGCATAAAAATAAATTTCCCAAGAACAAGCTACATTGAAACACGGGAAGAACCTTCTTCCCCAACAACGACCCCCTTTACCAGCATAAAAACATTAAGGACGCAGAACAATCGAGTTCCGCTTCGAAGAGCCTGCAAGAATCCGACAAAAAAATTTCCGATGGAGATTCGAGGGTGACACCCGACTTCTGGTACTCAATGAAGCTCGCAGAATGTTAAAGAGCATTGGCAATAACCACATTATGGTATGAGAAGGCACGGAGTAAACCCGACGACAACCTGGCGGGTTAGCGCCTCTGCATCGTAGTCCTCGATCCTCCTCGGTGTCGCCAAAACCCAAGTGCTTCTGTACGGGAAAGGTAAGTATCTTGTGGACTGAAGCCGTTCGAAGACAGACGCGGGTCAGGATCGAACGCCTGGTTCCAGAGCCCGTTGAATCTGGTGAGCGGATCCGGCAGCATGCGTTTCACACGTTTGACCATCGTTGACCATCGTTGACCACCGTTGACCTCAAAAAAGTGTAGACCCAAAAAGCAACAGAACAGAAATCGGACATACTTGCACTTTCCACAACGACCTAATTTTATGGGTCGCAACTGAACCTCGAAGCTGATTTCAGCACAGCAAATTGTATGAAGCGTTGTTTAGATGGTTCCATTCTGAACTTTTAGTTGGCATGTTAGAAATGATGTTGACTATACTAATGAATCAAACTTTTTTCCCATCGTTTTACATAGATGGAAATTCGAATATTGAAATGATTGTCTCAAAGGGTCTTTTCAGAGAAAAAATCTGTTGATGTTGTATTTTGCAGATGAGTGGGGATTTTCGCTCCTCGTTTGCACTAGTTGCTTGTGTTTGTAATTCACCTTACAATTATGTAAGACTCACTGTGCATGACGTTTTAACATCTAAAATCTCATATTAAAGTTAGTTTTGGTTTGGTTTGTTTTGTTTTTTCATTCTTCAGACCAATATGCTCGTGGACAAGTGGAAAACTGCACCTCTTTCATACAATGTCTGACCATATATACCCTTAAACCTAAATTTCGATTTAAACTATGCAATCAAGGATGAAATTTTTAGTGTGAAATGTACTACGTACTATGCTTCTCTTTTGAACTTTACTCTGTACAAGGGTGTTTTCTATTTAAGTTACAGGTAATTCTTTAGCAACTGATGAAGAGGAGCCTCAACAAACTTGGAACCCAAACCTTGCATCTATCGTAAGACAATGTGGTTTTCACCATCCATTCTTTCAATATGGAATATATTCTTCAGCATTGCTACATAAGCAGCCTTTACCTCCACATATACAACCACAGCAAAATAAAACTCAGATGTCATTGCTTGTCAGTAAACACAGATAGGAAGCATTTGACACATAACAAGCAGCACCTTACTACCAAACAGTAACTGACATGAACAATATGACAGATATACACTTCTTAAGCTTTCAGTTGATTCTTGAACTTGATAACTAGCTCATTAATCCACTCTGTCATAGAAATTTTTTTACCTCCTCCAAATTTCCTACCCGCAGCCGGCTAAGCAACTGCAGCAGCTTGAGCAGGAATCCCTATGACGAGCACTTTTAAGATGTTTCTTTTCCCCTGTGGCTGCTTTCAACCAATGGGACGAGGTGAACGGTAAAGTTGGTTAGCGAACACAAACAGGACTCCCATGTTGCATCCCAAATCAGCCTGGTGTGATAAGTTTTTCCTGCTCAGTAGGACATACAAGCTCAAACCCTGTACACATGGATTTCAAGGGTACATCATTCCTGCAGTTTAAACCTAAATTGCTCAAAACTAGGCCAGAGCTGATGAGAAACATGCGTTTGTAGTGAAAAACAACATTCTTAACATCTTCTATTTTGGCCTACTTGTTGCCACGAATTTTGGTCTCATTCCCAGCAGCAAGACCCTTCATCTTTTCTTTTGATGCGGCAGCCACAGAATTCCCATTCCCTGCTACAGCTGGAGTGGTTTCTACAGGAGTTTCGTTGGTGGCATCCTTCTTTTTCAAAACCGGAGCCAAAACTGTGGACATTCCCACTTCGTCGTTTTCCAAGTCAACCTGGATAACAAGAAAACATGTACGTAAGTGATACCATCAGCTGCTACATCCAAGTCGAGCGTAATGAAGATGAAACAAACAAGACAAAGCGTAAGTGCAATGCTCCTTACGTCACGAGGCACTCAAATATTTAAGGGGTGCAAAAACCTCACGTCTTCTTCACCATCAGGGTCGTCAAGAGCCTGTATATCAAGCAAATTCTTAAGATTACGACCAGACTTGCTGAATGGTTTTTGCCCTTCATCGTTCTGCTCCTCCTATCTCTCATCTTGATCACCTTCTTCTTCCTGAAACGCCATCATCCATTCACAACACATTACCGAACAAACAGACCAAAAGGGCGGCCGCCTTCAGAAGATACATGCTGTCTAATGGAGAAGCTGACCATGTTCTCCTTGAATAAAACTGTGATGTCCCACCAATAAACCAGGATACAGAGCGATTACCCAAAAGTAGCAAACGACAACAAGGTTCTAAGGTTCAATTGTCTCAATCTCTCAGTCATTAAATCCATACAGATACAGATCGTCCAAACTTAATCACAAGAAGACCAGCTCCAATAAATTTTTAATTAACAAGTTGCCCAACGTATCCAGTAACTTCATTTTCCCCATACAGGCCATTGCGAAACGAGAACCATTTGGTAAAATCATTAGTCGAGCTTAAAACAAGAACCTGCAAAAAGTTTTTGCAATCTTCTAGACTGAACATGGTCAACAATAAAAAGCGTGTGAAGATATTTGTAACGATTGTAAGCTATGATGAATACTGACGAATGCTCTCCAGACTCCAAGCATCTTGCCTTGCAGTTCGTGCGGGAACCTAAATCAAATTAATATACCAAAAAACTGGTGTATTGGTTTGATTTCTAGTTGAGCTGGTCGTTCCGGAACCTGCTCCTCCCGCTCATCTGGATCATTGTCCACTGCCTCATCATCATCTGTAAACGTTTCTTCATGTTCTCAATCATCACCAGAAGATGCGAAATCCTTTAATTAGAAATAAAGTATCTTTTAACACAAAATACAAAGCAATTTATCAAAAATATTAAGTTGAAAGTACTATTTTGTTTACCAAGGTATACTACAAAGATTTTGGAAGTTCTCACTTATAATACAAGCAAAACAAGTTAGATAAAATTTAAGTTTTTGGATACCCTATCTTTGGCCAAAATATCAATCTATTTCAAGTTAGAAACCAAAAATATTTTAAAAAGCCAAATGTAAACAAATAACATCCAAATTAAACAAAATATTATGAGAAATTCTTACTTCCAAACCAACTATACTAAAGTGGATGTGGATAATATTAGAGCTCCTTGATACAACCATAACAATAATATCAAACAATTGCCAATAGTAATGAATTAATTTAAAAATCTTTAAAAATAATGGTAATTCTTTCTTATTGTCTTTGAATCTTCTATTAATAGTAATATTAATATATTTACCATTTATTTTGTATTTTACTTTTTTAGTCTAATTTTACTTAAAGACCATATTCTCAAATATATATAAATAGTTGAACAAAGTACAATTATGATTAACTTCAAATTTAGATATATTAAATCTGGATAACTTGGTACACTTAAATTAATGTTTATATATCATCTACTCTTTTATAGTTTTATGTGTAACTCATTTTAAGATTATAATTAATTGGATCTATAATATTAAAGTATTTCTTGAATTGGTTCCAAGCTATAAATTCATGGTGGTCCATAACATGTATTCTTGCTTCAAATTTGTTTCTACTTCAATGCACCAAGTTTCAATCACAAATAAAAATCTATCTAGTTTATATGAAATTCATATTATTTATATGAAATATATAGAACATATACAGATAATACACTTAAGTTTTCCAACACACTCTACAATGTAAGTTAATTATTTCGTTATTATAACTTCTAATACATAGTAGCAAATGATTTATAAAGAAAATACCAAATACAAAAACTTCTATATTCACCCTTCTTTTGCTTGCTAAGCTTCCATGAACATAGACTTTTAATTCTAAGATAATAAATATATCCTTTAACATAATCTATAATCCTATCTATATTATTAGATTGATTTAGGCCTTATACATTGATGTCTACACATTCCCTATTAACAGTGCAGCATGTTTTACATCAGACAGAATCATGGCTTCTCATGAAGATTCTGAGTAAAAGGATTTAAATTCAGGTCACTACATACAACACTGGCAACAACCGAGCTTTCGGAGCATCGAGATGAGGCTCAGTGAAAAACGAAGACTCTAGGCTTGTGAGGACTGAGGACTGACCGTTAATTTAGGTGGACCCAAGACAGGCATGAGTTTCAAAATAAATGCCACTTGAAAACTCCAGTATTGGTGCGATGACATTGTTAGTATATTATATTTTAATCCAATAAAATCAGATTCAAGTTGAATTCAAGTGATGTTTGATGTCAAAAAAATTCGTATTTTCCTTAATTTTGAATCCATCAGCATTTAGTACATTCAAACTAAACCAGCCAAATCAATGGCCAGAAAAGGGCTCAAGTTCTAAAACTCTGCAAGTTAACTGCCGGAAAGTACGGGAGCCATCAGGAATTATATACAAGTATTTCGGGGTCAAACAGTCGTGCTCATCCACTTCTCAAAGCCGCCAGCCTAGCTTCCAAGTCCACTGCATCGATACCAGAGCTGCAGGAAAACATTAGACGAGCCCATAGTTCTCAATTTCCTTAGTACTGGTAACTTTTCACCTACCCTTAAAGGCGTGAAAGAGGAGCAACCAACACCTTGTTGAAGTATTCTATCTGTCACTCAGCAAACCAGCACTGGTCTGTGGATTGTAACATACCTGCTTGCATTGGGGACCCTGGCTTTGCCTTCACCGAGTTTTCCTTTCGGCGCAGCACTCATCTGCGCAAATTAATATGGCATATACTTAGAGGGTTTGAAGAGGATGAAGAGCAGATATAGAAGCAAAAATATGTCGCATGTACATGCAGTGCGCATAAAAGACTAACCTGAGTGGCAATATCGACGCCGATTTCATCAAGGACCTGCAGTCCAACATATTTTTTTAGCAGTAAGGTTTTACCGAAAGAGAACGACGAAGTAACCAAAAACAAAAAAAAAAAAAAAAAAAAAAAAACAAAACAAAACGAAACGAAAATCAGCAGGAATAACAACTACCGCGGAAGAGGACGTGAAAGTCTTGCCACAACGGTTAGCAGTGAAGGGACGGAGAAACATGCCTGGGCGGTAAGCTCTTCTGTCTCTTCCTCAGCCTCATCATCGTCTAATGCATCATCGATCGAATCGGACATCATCTCCGTCTGTAAGCAAAAGTTGAGCACGTAAGCAACTACCGAGGCGTCTGGAACAGTTTCACGTAGAACGTCTAATAATACTGCATTGACATGAGTCGAGGAAAATGAAACCAGGTCACTTACAGTCATGTCCATCTGAGCTGACTGACGCTGGAATTCTTGCATGATCTTAGCCGTCTTAGCAGGCTCCATTTGCTGTAGAAAGTATCAAATGACAAATATTCGCTTTGAGATGTCAAGGACAACAATTTACGACAACTTAACTGGGAGAATTATGAACAGGGAGTGAAGGAAAACAAGAATTGAAGAACGTCAATTGAGTGACGACTTGTTCAGAATTATTGTCGGCTTACAACCTACTTGCAGGAGCAGCAATATAATTGTCAAATCATTGTCAAAGACTGAAGACGAAGAAGACGAAGAAGAAGAACAGTAACCCGTTCGATACACGGAGCACAGAGCTCTTCCACAGGACTTTGAACAGCGACGACTTTAAAAGCGTACCTTGTTCATGGAGGCCATTGCTTTAGTTGCTCCTTTCATGGCGCCAGCCACTGCTGTGTTTGCATGCATAGCCTAACAATCCCACCCAAGCTTTCAGAGTTATATACATACGCCAAGCTTGAATTGAGAAAGTACGTAATTATTCAATTAGCAAACTCAAGACCCGATTTGGTTGATGCTCAGTGCCCCACGTACCTGGGTATGCGTGGCAACCCCGCGCATTTGGGCTCTACTCTCTTGTAGCTTTGTAATTTGTTGTCGCAGCCGGATTAGCTGCCGTGCTAAGATCTTAGTTGCTGCCTGCTCAGTTCAAACACTCAGTTTGTCTGTTATCGTAATCTCCAATACGCGGCGCAGTACTAAGAAGTTAACGAAAAGGACTCCAAGAGAATCATTAGAACCTGATCTACATTGCCTTCATTCACATCTGTAAAACTTCTCTACAATAATATCATGGTAGAAGAAAGAAGCAATTCCCAAGAACTTCTTATGATTAAGCGATGAATATCATGAAGAATTCACTCACGTCATTGCCAGCTTTGGCAGTCTTTTTTATTTCAGCCACTAGCTTCTTTTCCTGCATTCACGACACAAAAATCATAACAATCATCGAAGACTGTAACAAAATCTCTTACGTTACAGCTTCTTCTCCACAATAAGGTACTTGGACATATAAATTCAAAGCTTGATCCTTATAGAATCAGAAATGTCTAGTGAAAGTCTGTACTTCAACAGTTCCTGTGATGAATCGAGCTAATGCGACACGAACACAACTAACCGAGCTAAGGAACCAATGCTTGCACTTTAAAAAAAGGTGAAACGTGGTCATTTGTGTAGAACTATGCGAAGTAACAGACGAGGCTACACAAACGACACACATGTGGAAAGCTACTACTTTCTCTTGAAGATTTAGATGAGCATCTACTTAACAACACGTAAGCGGTTGAAAGAGTAATACCTCTATTTGTAAGGAATTGATCTCTTTCTCGATCCCTGTGTACCCATGCATTCAAACCCCATGCCAACCGAGTCATACCACTCAACTGTTGACATTGA
The DNA here is from genome assembly GCA_036785485.1 of Physcomitrellopsis africana. Classification (NCBI taxonomy): domain Eukaryota; kingdom Viridiplantae; phylum Streptophyta; class Bryopsida; order Funariales; family Funariaceae; genus Physcomitrellopsis; species Physcomitrellopsis africana. The sequence goes on along the minus strand of JAWRVF010001182.1, from coordinate 43,899 downwards.
ACTGCATGAAGCCATTGTCGTAAATACTTACAATAACATTGAAATCGAGGACTAGATATAACAAGACACTCACAGTTAACAAAACATGATAAGCAAGAGGTGCACCAGGGGGAGGCTCTAAGCGGATGCTGGAGACAACATAAATTGACAAACCCTGCAATTTTAAATGTAGAACGTGTAGACTGCTGGATAAATCTGGTAGTTTTCACAATTTGACAAACATGCCAAAGCCGAGAGTCTACCAATGACTTTCAAGTGCCGTCAAGTGCATTCACACAGTATACAGTGTAAAGCCATTCACACAGAATACAGTGTAAAGCCATTCACACACTGTGGCCGTTACATACACAGCTACCATGAGTCAGCAACTCACCTCTGGTAGCATTGGACATCTCCCGCTTACTCGCTCTCAGCACCTCTGCAACCAAAACTAGTCATACTCAGCTCCAAGTACTATCAATCTAAGGCTAAGAATGCCCAGGCCTCAGGAACATGAAGGAACAGTAGAAGCTGCTGCCAAGGAGACGATAGATGACGAAAGAGTGGGGCATTTTCCAGTTGCATTCAATTAAGCACCCATATGACAGCATTGAGAACATACTACACTGAACGGAGAAATTACTGAACAAAGAAAACGAGCTCCACCAGCAATCATGCAGCGTTCGAAGGCAGATGGAGCGATAGTCAATGCAGACATATTTCAACAACGAATTAGAACCACGCCGGCGCAGAGACTGCGATCGGCAGCCGACTCGCCCAATGCAGACACATCGTACCGCCAGATAGAGACCTCAACAATCCAAAATCGCACTTCATTGACAGAACAAGTCACCCATTCTCTACTCCTCCACATATTTCACCTCCTTAGCTCTCCATGCGAAGCAATAAGACATTTCCCTTTACCATCACAAAGCAAGTAAATAGGAGAATGTGAGCTACAAACCTTTCGCATCCGGCTTTTTCTTGAATAGGTTCATTTTCACGGCTCTTCCTCCGCCCTCGAAGTGGTTCGATCGAATCACCAGTCACCTTGCTTCCCCTCACTACTGCCAGCTGAAATTGTAACCTCCTCAAGCCAAGCCCTGTCCCTTCCGACTAGAGCAATAGACCACCGAGACAGACCTCCACAGCTGAGCTCTCATGACATTCCAACCCTGCACATCGTTCGGAAGCAAGCTACGGGATGGATGCCACCGGAACGATTGCCGAGGCAGCGACAACTTTCCATCGAAGAAATTCAAAACCCTAACGCGGGAGCTGAGAGCACTGCCCTGTTGATAAGGAGCCAGTAGCAAGCATCCATGCAGATGCTCCAACGGCACCAGTCGTGCCAGGTTGGCAGAAGGCTTCCACGTCAACGGAAATCGTTTCACAAGTCGGATTTATCAACCTTAACTCCCCTACTTTCTTAAAAGATCTTAGCAAGCTTATAAAATTTATTTTTTAAATAATTTAAAATTATATTATTTTATGTGTATGTGCATATATATATATACACATCACATATTTTGTACATCGTATATTTTAATTAATACACTATGTAAAATTTTTAAATGATAATATAGTAAAACGATTTTCTCTGGAAAAAGATCCCTTGACAAGATTATTTAAAAAAAATGTATTTTTTAACAAGATAAATAATACTAAAAATAGAAAATAAAAAGGATATTCAAACAAAGACAAAATTAACACAAAAGTGTTTTTGTACTAAAATTCGAGTAATATACAAAAAAAAAAATTCAAAGATTTTTTTTTCTTCTCTTTAATTACATTTTTATCAATAGGATTTTTTTTATTTTTAGAATTTCGATTATTTGAAAACATTGTTAATAGACAAATATACATAAATAAGTTATATATATATATATATATATATATATATAATCATAGTATATTAATTAAAAAATATTTAAATATTGATATTTTTTAAAATTAAAGAATTTCATATATTTTTATATATAACTAATATATTTATATTCTTAAATAAATTATATTATTATAATAAATAAGAATAATTTTGATATTTAATAATGATTATAGATTTGAATAATAAGATATATATTTATATATATATATATATATATATATATATATATATATAGTAATTTTAAAGTTTTATAAAAAAATTCAAATTGACATCTATTAGTGGTAATAATACATTAGTTTAATATAATTTTTTGATCCAAAAAATATATAAAATAAGAAAAATATAATTTTGATAAGACCTTTTGATATAATAATAAATTATTAAACATATTGTTATCATTAGTATAAATAAGAAGATTCACTCAATTGAGTGAAGTTATGCCCTATCCAACTAATATAATTTAACTTGACTTATTTAAAAAAATTGATAATTAATTAAAATAAGTATCAACAATCAAGTGAATTTTAAAATAAGATTATTTAGATACCAAGGGAACTAAAAGCACCCAACAAGTGTGAAAGATAATAGCACCAAGTTTATTCAAGCACTAACATTATACCAAAAGCTTCTTACACTGGCCTACGACTCTCAATTATTTCTATTGACTACCACAACCTTGATGTTGGTAATAAAAGGTACAAGTTTGGCAGAATTGAATATAGAAGCATTGACATTTCTATGTTGGTGGCTATAAGTATTAGAGGATTTATCATGTGGCAAGAGCATATTTGTTTATTCTGGTTGGAGGCGCCTCATTGTTTATATCTTTGCACTTTCTTTGTTGAGTGTTCAAAGATAGATATGTCACGATTGATTGATAACTTCATCTTATTTTTGGCACCAATAGATTGGCTCTTTGGCTGCAATAGAAGTGGATTTATGAAAATTTGTATTTAAGTAGCTTGTAGTTGCAATAGCAAAAACTATGATAGCATGTAGTGGATGGTAAATTGTAGTGGCAATAGCAAAAACTATGGTGGTATTAGCAATACCCTATTTAAATATATGATTGTGTATAATTATAATAAATATTAAATTATAGAATTTAAGTTCAAAAATATAAATTGAAAAGAAGTTTTGAAGCTATTTGATTTTTTGATAAATTTAGATAATAAAAAGTTATAAAAAAAATTAATTTAATTTAAATAAAAATTTTAAGTTATTTTAGTTAAAATTAAAAAATAAAAAAGAATTAAAGATAGATAGATTCATTTGTCTTTTGAAGACTAATCATTGATCATATAAATATATTTTATAACCAATAAATTTTTTTAACTTGAAGACAAAATATATTTGTTTATATTATTTTAATTAAAATATAAATTGAATACAAAAATCTTTAAATTATTGAATACTAAAGAAAAATTTGCATGTTAACATTGACAACCATTATTATGTTCAAATTACAAAGTTGAAGTAGGCAATATAATATATAGTTCTTGAAAATTTTGGTGTGTTAAAATAAACCTTGTTATATCAAGGACATGAATCTAGACAAAATTCAAAAGACAATATATTCATGGATCATTGTAGAAAAATAAAAGTAAAGAAAAAAGATATAGATATAAGATAGAAAAAAATTAGAATGACTATTATCAAGTATAAAGAAGTTAGAGAGTCTTGAACTAAGATTGATATACAAGAAAGGCATTGATAGGAGTAAGATAGTCTCACTCTTCTCTCTCTATATATTAGCTACTAAAGAGGCTACTTGGTGGTTTTTAAAGATTACATGATTAGTAAGATAAGTAGCCAATATGTAAAGTAAGTGACCAACATGTGTGATATGTGGCTAACATGTAAAGCAAGTAATTAACATGTGCAATATGTGGCCATCTTGTCAAGATATATATCCAACATGTACAACTCTTTGTGGTGCTTGTAGATCCAAACTATGTCTAGTAAGTATTTAAAATGCTACTTGAAGAAGATATCATCAAACTAATATACTTCTATCTATTTTTATCTATTTTTATTTATTTAAATAATATATTGATCTATTATATTATCTCTCTTTCAAGGGATGAGTTTCACAAGTAGCATTTAAGTTATTTTATAAATTAATAAAATCTAAGATTTATCAAATGATATTAGCAACAAACTTTGATTTTTGTTCTTTATGAAGGTGGTTGATAGGCCCTCTTAGCTATCAATAATATTTCAAACTAGGATACAAAGACCATCTAATTATTTAATCATTATTAAAGCTTTTATAACTATTTTAAAGATTGTGATAACAAACGTATTGTCATATAGCATGATTTTTAATTCTAAAAATATGTTGCATACCTAGCTATAGTAAATTTACATGTTACTTATTGGTTGGCTCTAATAAGTAATTTGTCCTTAATAAAGAGGAAAAATAAATATAATAATATTAAAAAAATATTATACTAATAAGAGTCTTTTATATTTATAGATTTTTATATAAGATTAATTTATAGCATTTAAAAAATCTTTAATATATTTTTTATACCAAATCATAATTAAGTAATTTTTGATGTGATAGATTTTCAATAATTTTAAAAATAAATCCATAATCTCTTTTTTAAAATTCATCTTTATATCAAAAATATTAATATAGCTCTATATATCTATCTTTTCACCTCTATAAAGTCTTGGCTCCTAAAAAATCTCTTTAGTTTGTACAAAATATTCAAATTATAATAAAATTCTTCAATACCTTATTCACATGCAAAGGATTGTTTTTTTTGAACTTTAGAATCACATATCTCTTGATCCAACTATTTAATTTTTATCAAAATTTTTAAAATTTTAGCTTATATTCTTAAGCTTTATCACAAGAAAAATTAGCTATAGATTCATTTTTAATTGTGTGATATCTCAAAAATCCTAGCAAGTGCTTAAAATCCTAGTTTATAGGCATTCAAGGACTATTTTTTTCATATTTCAAAAATCCAAAATCTAAATGCCTCTAAAATTTGTATGTAGCTTTTTCACATAAAAATGCATCTTTTTAAATATTTTAAACTAAAATCTTATCAAATTGCTTAAGATATAATTTAAAATATAACTACTAATTAAGTGGGTTATTTACTACTTTTAGATTACAAGTGCAAACATCAACTCTTAATATCTCTTTTATTCTAACTTAAAATTTATTAAGCCTTATATACAAAGTTTAGCTAAAAAAGTGTTTTCTCCAATCTCAATTGTTGATCTATTATTGCTTTTTGTATATATGAGTTATACCTCAAAAAGTGATAGTAGGTACAAACTCAATACCTTGATTTTAAATACCTATATTTCCTTCACAAAAATTCCAAATCATTCAATTTTTGTACCAAAATCATAGCTAAAAATCTAAACTTATTGATCTTAATCTTTGATATTCAAATGATCTTAAAAAATTAAACCTAATTCCTAATAAGGCCTCAAACAACCTCCTTGAAGCCCATTGGATATGACTTTTAGCCAATAAGAGTAGAGATTTCTATCATCCATCTTTATTCATCCACATAGATGGCCTAATTATTCTTTTTGATACTAAAACAACTTTCCAATCATTTTTTTAATAAGATTTTATATAATTTGTGCTCTAAATACCAAATAAAAGAAATAAAATAAGATTTTAAGAGTCACCAATGTCTAATAAAGATGATTCAAAATATATAAAAGTTATTATCAATATAAAATCAACCTCAAAAGTGACTATCAAAAAAATAATGAGATTGTATAAACTTCAATAGTAGTCCTTTTAAAGAATTTCTTTTTAAAATAATAATTTAATTATATTTTATAATCAATAAAAATCCACAAATATGACTCTCACCTAGTTGTATAATAAATTGTATATTATTTTTATATACTAATCAAATCACAATATGATAACATATCTTATAATTTTTTTTAAAAAAAAAGTGCATCTTTTGGCAATCTTCATTACAATTCCAACATTAATCAAGTTAAGATGATCTAAGTGTTTCATTTGGCAATTTTACAAATGAAAATATTTGCAATAAATTTGCCAATTGTTGATTCTTTATATTACAAAAAAGTTTTACAAGTTGATTTAAAAAATAATCAAATACATCAAATCATAGATAATAATTATAATTAGTAATAAATTTTTTTATTAAATATAAGAATATAAAATATTATTATATAAAATCTTTGTTATTGGTAAGAAAATTATCTAATTTTCTTGGTGAAAGTTGTTAGTGCATTGCAAATACTACTTTAATATTTGATTTACACGTTACATTTATTGATCGGTTGGAGGATGAAAAAATAAAAATAAATTGATATTAACCTTTATTATGTTGAAAAGTATCTTTCAAAATCTTGATACAAACTAAGGCCTTTAATTAGATATAATATCACTTAAAAGTTTCACATATCAATAAATTTTATTCAAAAAAAGTCTAATTATTTCTTCATTAATAATAATTTTTATATATAGTTCAAAATGTACTATTTTAGTTAGATAATATATCATCACAAAAATAGAATTTTAAGAATTTGAGATTGAAAGATTTGTGATGAAGTCGATCAAAACAAATAATAAAGTTGGTTTGGAATAAATAGGAATTGAACAAGTCTATAGAATTGATTATGTAGTTGTATTGTAACACGGATATATAGTGAAAATATCAATTTAATTGACTTTTGGATTAGTCTTTTATCTTGGATTAATAAGTATTAAAGATATTTCAAAAAGGCTTTTATTGAAACCTCTTAATTTAATTTAATTTGTTTTATTAGAATTTTTTTAAAAATTAGATAGAATTTTAATTTTTAGATTGAGATTTATTGTTAGACTACTTTTGTATCCTTTGTAAAGCCATAATTTGGTCTAAATGAAATTAAATAGATAATAATTTGATATAGTTGGCTCTAAGAAAAATTAAGTATGACATTAGATAAGTGGATTTGTGGAAAATATAGAATTGATATCTAGATAAGAACTATTTGTAGGATAGGGTCAAATTCTAACCTCAAGGCACTCAAATGGTTGCCAAAGGTAGGATAAGGAGGTTTTTGGAGATTAAAAAGTAGCATTGGAGAACTAATTTTGAAGGGGTTCTAGAAGTATAAGGCTTGTCTCAATCAAATTAGGAACAACTTTGGGAGTATTGATAGAAGTCACGATTTTTTGAATGATATAAGATTTTTGACAATAAACTTGGGGCTATTGTTATTGGCTAGTTCATACAATTTGTGCAACATCAATAGTTAAAATTTTGCAAGTCTATGGATAATAATGTGTGGTATTTGGGTATTAACTTTGTATCATTGTCATGGTGCAATTGAGAGAAATTTGACTTTTAGCACAAGAGGGTATTGGAAGTAGACAATTTAAAATTAATTAAGATTTTCAAGATATCAAGAAATCTATTAGTTGAATGAAGCTAGAATTTGGTATGGTCATTGAAGACTTGAAGATCAATCTACACACCAAATTGGATCAAAAGCTAATAATTGATGTAGGAGAAATTGCTATCAAAATTTCCTCATCAACTTTAAGGTGGATGATTAAGGATCATTGGTGCGGTTATTTTTTATTTTTTCTCTACTTGTATGTTGGATTAGACTCAAATATTATGAGTACATAGAAGATCTATAGTGACACTAGTATACAAAATTTTACATCAACTAAATAATTAAATTAAAAGCTATGGCTTGTTGAAGCTCATTGATTTGAATTAAAAGTTACTAAAGAGATTCAAAGTTGCAAAAGAATGGAAAAATGGAGATAATTGAAGTTTATTAATAATTAAGGTTGTTATATAGAATATTTTTGAGCACTTTATATTTGCATTAAATTTTATTGAGTTGAATTTGAAATTTATATTTATTTTTGGATGATTGAAATTTATTATGTTTTATTTAAAATAATTACAAGATATAACTTTATTTTTCACAACCAGATGTCCAATGCATTTTCAAACAAGACATCATATAATATGACAACATGAAATCTTTACTTAAAAACAAGTATTATAAGGTTGAATAAATATTTTGATAATTTTTTATATTTGAAGGTACATAAAATCTCTTGAAATAATCTACAAAGTTTTTTTTCATCTAAAGTGTCTAATCACTAGAAAGTCATATTGTGCTTGAAGTGCATACAATTATACTTGATCTTTTAAAATATATAAATATCCTTCATAATAAAGAAGATTATTTTTAAATTCATATTTATTAGAGTTATTATAAAGTTTATTTTTAATATTATTAAAAAGAGGATTTATTAACATATTTAAATTAAAAAATTATTTTAAGTAGTATCAATTGGAATTGTTGATTTCATAGCTCAAAGATCTGATTGCTTTAATCTTAAAATAATAGTTTATTGTTGATTATATGCACAATCTTCCTCTTTTAATATAAGATAAGAACATCTAGACTAGGCATTTGAAAACCTTGTTGTTTTTTATATCAATATATAATATTAAATATAAATTATAACAAAGACACATTATAATGGATTTGGCAACAATTTGTGATATGTGTTGTTATGGAAAATTTAAGGTTCTTTTGTCAATATAAATTGCAGCTAGATTAGAAGCAACTTTTAGATAATATTTTCATTCTTGGGAATGAATCCACAATAGCAAAAAATTCTTTGTTGTGAATTTTTTTGTTAAACTTGGCTGCTAAGAATTTTCTTAAATAAAAGGCAATAAGATGAAATTTATCATATGTATTTATTTATAATAAAACTATATCTAATACAAAATCAGATGTATTGTTTGTATAAAAAATAGCTTGAAAAATGTTAAAAAATATATATAAGAATTGAGATAGCTATTTTCAAACCTTGTAATATTGCTTCTACATCTTGATACCACTCTAATTTATTTTTGTAAGTTATTTGTATAAGTGGAGTAATAACTTAATTTTTTTTGATAAATACTTGATAATAGTTTGTAAATTTTAAAAAAATATTAGACATCACATATTATTTTTAAAATTATCTAATTTATGATAGTTTATATATTTTTAGAATTCATTTATAAACCATTATTTGAGATGATATAATCAAAAATCTTTACTTGAGTTGTATAAAATATATATATTTTAAATCTTAGTATATAATTCTACATCTCTAAATTATTATAATATAAGGCAAACATATTATTAATGCTTTTTTATGTTTTTTTAAAGAAATAAGAATGTTATTCAAATAATATACAATAAAATTATCTAAAAATTTATAAAATATATTATTCATCAAATGATAGAATAAAATTGGAGCATTTATAAGTATAAAATATATGATATTATATTTAAAATAGCCATACCTAATTCAAAATATATTCTTCTATTTATTTATTTATTTTTAATATACACCAAATTATAATCTTTTAGTAGATTTATCTTAGTATAGACTTTAGTTTCATTCAATTGATCAAGAAGCTTCAATAAATAATAGGGGATTTAAATCCTAAATAGACTTATACTAAAAAATAAGTAGAGGGTTCAAAAGATTAGACATGGCATTTATAAGATGATATGGTATAAGAATCCAACCGCACAACTTCTAATATTATTAGAAAAATTCAATTTTCAATATATTATCTTTTTGTAAAATTATATCACTTATTTTGTGATTTTATTATATTTTAAAAATAATATTAAATAATATATTTTGGATCTCTATAATATAAGTACAATCTTTCTTATGGACATCAAGTGTTTTTTTATGTTATAAGGAATTTGAAATGTATAGCATCAATATGCATGTCTTTTATATTTAGTTATATATCTTAAATGATAGAAGTAATTGTAATATAATTATAGAAGCATAAAAGTGCTAACATATAACTTCTTAATTAAAATTTTAAAAATCAATTGTTTCATTTGTCAACCAAAATCAATGGCTTGATTCAAAGTTTGAAGATCAAGCAAGTTGAGTAATAATTTCTTTATATAAAGTTATAAAATATAAAAAAATTGATTGATAAATGTAGAATTATCTTACTTAATAATTAGTATCAATTAATAATTGTTAAAAATATAATATATATATTGATACATCAATTTATCAATTATAAAATTTAATTTTTTTAAAATATTATATAAGTTACATTATATTTTCTATACATACATTAAAATTTTGCCAAAAATGCATCCAAGCTATCAAATATATCATCTTGTTGTTTTAAAAATGATAAAAATTAAGAGAGAGTAGATCCATTAAATTAAGTTCTAATAAATTTGATCTAAGATGTTTATATTGAATAATTAAGAGATTGGCATTATATAAAAAATTATATTTTGTTAAAAAAAATCTTTAAAAGAATTCTTTTGTTAAATATATTAATAAGAAGATAATAAGATATATGAGTCTTATTATAAGCAACACAATACAAGTACAAGAATAAGATTAGAAGATTCAAATTAGACAACAAGATATGCATTGTTGAGATTGAAGAGCCCATTAGTCTTGATACCTATATATACTAGGAATTATGAAGCTTCCAATTAATTTTTTGTAGAAGTCTTTGTTCTTACGTCATCTTAGGACACTTCTTGAGTGGCTTACTTATGCTTCAATGTAAAAAAACCTTGAGAACCTTTTTCTTATGACTTCCTACATTATTTGGGAGTCAAGCAACCTAAAGAACTTTCTCTAATAATCTTTTGGAACTTTTTACAATCTTCTAGAATCTTCTAAATTCTTCTAGAATCTTCTAAGAAGTTCCAAGATCTTTTTAAAAAATTCAAAATCTTTTAAAATCTTGTCTAGATGGATCTCAATGATATCATCTTTTTTATTAGCTTTGAGTTCCTCGAGGAGCAATAAAGCTAAAATTACTCAAAGGTGTAGAAAATCAAAGATATGCCTTATGGTCTATGCAACATTGTCAAGGACATACTTGTTAGAACCTTCTAGAATATTCTAAAAGATTCTTAGAACTCTCTAGAACCTTCCAGAACCTTCTAGTTGGTAGAAGTTGCTTGAGAAGCTTCTTAGTTAGTAGAAGTTACTTGAGAAGCTCCCTAGTTGGTGGAAGCTGCTTGAGAAGCTTCCTAGTTGATGGAAGTTACTTGAGAAGCTCCCTAGTTGGAGGAAGCTGCTTGAGAAGCTTCCTAGGTAGGAGTATATATTGGAGTCGAGGTTGAAGAGATCTTTAGTCTCGACAATACATCTTTTGGCGCTCTAGCTCACCTCTCTGGTATTGTTTTGTACTCATCTGATTAATCCAGTTCCTGCTAGTCCTTCTTGAACTTCTTATTTAGACTTCAAGTCTATATTCTGTGTCCGTGAAATAAATCCAGTTCCAGCCAATTCTCCTTGAACTTCTTGTTTAGACTTCAAGTCTATATTCTATGTCCGTGACAATTTGTCGAGACTACTTTCACCTTAGATATCAGAGCTAGTTTCTTGTTGGAGTATGGATTACCCCTTTTCTTGAAGGTACACTAGTATTTTAGAGGTTGCGGATTACCCTCCTCTAAACTGATATCTTTTTTGTCATAATATAGAAGTCTTATTCTTCTTGGAGAGAGTGGATTATCCCTCTTTTTGAAGGTCTTAAGGCGTTTTAGAGGTTGCGGAGTACCCTCTTCTAAACCAATATTTCCTTGTTGTAGAAACAATTACTTCCTTTCTCTTAGAATGGTTGGAAGTCAAGACATTAATATGAGTGAAAGTTTGGAGTCCAAGATAGACACCATTATGAATGCTCTTGCTATTTATCACAGAGAACTATGGTGATGGAAGGAGTCTTTGCAAGACTTCATAATGATAGAGCATCCGGAATAGCACAATCTAGGCTTCATCAGCCTCGAGCTTCTGCACCAGAAGAAGCAGCTTTACTTGTGGTTCAACGAGAACCATTACTTCCACAATGAAAGGAATTTTAAATTAGCCTTCCAGACAAGTTTGATTACACACGCTCCAAGTTTCGAGGTTTTATCAATCAAATCAAGTTAATTTGGTTTTATCAATCAAATCAAACAGCTCTACAACCTGAACGTTATGCGACGGAGGAATCACGCATTGGACTGGTTGGAACTTTGCTTACGGGACAAGCTCTATCATGGTTTACTCCTCTATTTGAAAAAGGATCACCAATTTTGAACAACTTTGAGTCTTTTGATGCCGACCTTAGGGGGTTTTCGGCGACTTCAAGAAGGATTCGCAATTTCAGAGGTAGGGTTGTAAATTTTAGGGTTTTGGGTATAGTTTGAGAGGAAATTTTAGGCGATTTGGAGTTAGGGTGAAGAAGTTATACTTGTTCAAAGTTAAAGAGTGGATTTCATACATACTGTCACTCTTTTGGGATTTCGCGGAGTTATACGGAGGCTTTTGGAGATCGGACGGTGCGGTTGGAAAGGTGATTTCAAGATCTACGTCTATTACGAAGGAATTCTTAAGTTTTGAGTTTAGACAAAGGAGATATGAAGAGTTGAAGACAGCGCATCCAATTCCAAGGCAGTAAGTAGACCATTTTGTTGATGGTGATGGGGTTTGCCATATCTTAAGTTTTTGGATGAATTTTTGTCTAAAAATTTCCAAGAAGGTGTATTATTGTGCTAAGAAGCTATACATCAAAGTTTCATAGCATTTGGACTCTTAGATTGTGAGATATGAAGAATTTAGTACACGGGTGTTTGTAAACAAGGGTTTAAAGCTACTGCTAGGGTTTTGGCGATATCTAAAGATCGATAATGAATCGACGGTTGAAATTTGTGGTGGTAGTTGTGAAGAATATATCAGTACTTCATGTAAATTTGGAGTAGTTTTGGACGGTTGGATTAAAAGTTATGGGTTATTGAAGTTCGGGAAAAATTCCCTTCCTACGGGAGAATGAGGGTTTAGAGTATTTTGTTATGTTTTGAGTGGTTTGAGGAAATTAGGCTTGTGTATTGGGTGTAATAGCCCTATGGAGATCTCTTTTATATAAAATTGGGGGTTTTTTATTATACTTGAATCTTGCTTGAGTAATTAGTGGCAGCCAGAAGCCCAGCGCTTTCTTGAGGCAGATTCTCTCTACCCCGACAACGACAAGGGACTTGCTCTGCATCAGTCTATGCATCGGATTTCAGGCAATTGGCATGCAACATCAATTGGGATGAAGAAGCATTGATGAACCAATTCTATTGGAGTCTAAGGGATGACGTGAAGGATTTATTATTATCTCTTTCTAATCCACAAATGCTCAACGAAGCCATTAGCCAAGCTGTAAAGTGCGATAACTGCCTATTTCAACGTTGCCAAGACCAACGCTTCAGACAATATAGAAGTCATCGCAGCGCAATTATATCGGCAAGTAGCCTAAATTCACAAGCGAAGAAAGAGGACATGCAGATTGATGCTGTACGTGTCAAATCCCTTATTCCAGAAGAAAAGAAGCAACGTATGGAGAAAGGTTTGTGCTTTTATTGCGGTGGAAAAAGCCATAGAGCTGTAAATTGTCCGAAGAAGCAAAATGGACGCAGCATCAAGAATAGAGGTGCATTTTTTTGGTAAAACGAGGATGCCCGGCCACAATAGGAACCGTGCGGCTGGACAAATCAAAACCAGGTTCCTCTCTTTCTTCTCAACCTGCCCGTTGTTTTACAATTCCTTTGTCTTTTGGTCTTGAAAAACTAAAAACCTTAACCTTATTAGATTCATGAGCATCTGCTCGTTTCTTAGACCAAGAATTTGCTAAGCATCACAAAATTCTCCTAGTACAAAAATTCAAACTTGTTCACGTAGAAGTAATAGATGGACGACCTTTATTATCTAGTAGTATCACCCATGAATCAGAACCTACAGAAGTGACGTTTGAAGACCACAGTAGATATATTATTTTCAACATTATTAGCACCCCGTCAAATCCTATTATTCTTGGTCTTTCTTGGTTGAAAAAATATAATCCATCCATAGATTGGAAGTTGCGGAGGATAACATTTCCCATAAAACAACCTGAGGATAAGCTTGGAAGAAGATCCCAAATCAAAAAATCCTTGTTCATTGGAGCAAGAATGTTTGTAAGATCGTGCAAAGAAGGCACATCATTGATCATTTATGCGGCTACAACTAGTGGAGAGCAGATTTCAATAGCAGGAATACTAGAACAATACAAAGATTTTCAAGACGTGTTCCAAAAGAAGAATGCTGACATGCTACCAGAGCATCGACCATATGATTGTGCTATAGAATTGCAAGAAGGAGCACAACTGCCTTTTGGTCCAATCTACAACCTATCGCAAATGGAGTTGGCTGAGTTGCGGAAATACATTGATGAGAACCTAGCCAAGAACTTCATTTGTCATTCAAAATTGCCAGTTGGGGCACCAATCTTATTTGTGAAGAAGAAGGATGGCTCACTACGGATGTGCGTGGACTATCGAGGTCTCAACAAGGTGACAAAGAAGAATCGCTATCCATTACCTTTCATCTCTAGTCTTTTGGAACAACTTGGACGTGCAAAGATCTTTACAAAGATTGATCTAAGGGAGCTTACAACCTTGTGCGAATCAAAGAAGGAGACGAATGGAAGACAGCTTTTCGTACAAGGTATGGTCATTTTGAATATAATGTCATGCCATTTGGTCTTACCACGGTTTTTCAACACTCGATGAATAATTTTTTTTGAAAATATCTAGACAAATTTATCTCATTTATCTATCTGGATGATATCTTGATATTTTCTGAGAACGAAAAAAAGTATAAGAAGCACGTTTGTTTGGTACTCGAAAAACTACGTGAACGCGGACTCTACGCCAAGTTGGAGAAGTGTTTATTTCACTAAACTGAGATGGAGTTTTTAGGATTTGTTGCAACTACGGAAGGCTTGAAGATGGATCCCAAGAAGGTGGAATCAATTGTGTCCTGGGAAGTTCCAAAGACGGTTAGAGACGTACAATGTATTCTCGACTTTGCTAACTTCTATTGCATCTTCATCAAGAATTTTTCTCAAGTTGCTGCTCCACTCATTCGATTAACATGTAAGGATAAGCTGGAATAGGGACCTCTAGTAGAAAAAGCATTTCAAAATCTTAAAACGGCATTTATTACGGCTCCAATCTTGGTACACCCAAACTTTGCAAAGGCTTTTTATTTGGAAATCGATGCTTTGGATTTTGCTTTAGGAGCCGTACTTTCACAGATGGGCATCGACAACAAGCTTCATCCGGTTGCATTCTATTCATGGAAGTTTTCTAGGACTGAGATCAACTACGAGATTCATGATAAAGAATTCCTTGCTATAGTAGATTCTTTCCAAGAGTGGCGTCACTTCCTCGAAAGAGCTGCGCATCCAATGACCGTATATACAAATCAAAAGAATCTAGAGTACTTCACGTCTGCTGGATTCTAAATCGTTGTCAAGCTCGATGGAATATGTCGATATCTAGATTTGACTTCAATATTACTTATCGGCCTAGAAAGCAGCAAGGATTATCCGATGCCTTATTAAGAAGATCATATCTTGCGCCAAAGATTGGAGAAGCAGCGCTTGATCAACAGTGTATGACATTATTAAAGCCAGAGCAATTCAAGATTTGTGCTGCTGTGGGGCCAATTGATGCTGACTTCCTCAACCAAGTATGTGCTGTGACCATTGAAGCTTTAATAGTCCTTGATATTAAGCAGCGTATCAATGATGAGAAGTTCAAGGTTGAAGGAGATCTCTTATATTTTGAGGAGCGACTGTATATCCCAAAAGGGCCAACACGACTTCGAGTCCTTCAATCTCGTCATGACTTTCCAGCTGCGGGACATTTCGGATTCAACAAGACCTTGGAACTCATTTCTCAAGATTTTTGGTGGCTCCAAATGTGGAAGGATGTGAAGGATTTTGTCCTCTCTTGTGACATTTGTTTAAGATCCAAGAATCCTCGACATTGCCCTTATGGACTTCGATAGCCATTGCCCATTCCGTGTCGTCCATGGTCTCCAATTTCCATGGACTTTATTATAGATCTGCCGCCATTGAATTCATTTGACAGCATCTTTGTTGTAGTGGATTGACTTACAAAGATGGCACATTTTATCCCTTGCAAGAAGACATCATCAAGCAAAGATACACCAAGGCTCTTCCTTGATAATGTATATCGATATCATGGTTTACGAGATGATATCGTGTCGGATCGAGGAACCCAATTTGTATCAAAGTTTTGGAGATCTTTTTTAAAATATTGAAGGTGGACATCAAGCTTTCTTCGGCATTCTATCCTCAAACTGAAGGCCAAATAAAATGGATGAATCAAATTTTGGAACAATACTTACGATGCAACATCAACTATCAGCAAGATGATTGGACTGCATATCTACCGATAACTGAGTTTGCATATAACAACACCCTTCATGGATCGACTCAAAAAACACCATTCTTTTTCAACTATGGGTACCATCCGAAGCTTGATCTATTGAGTCTGTCAGCGAATAACAACCCAGCAGCTGAAGGATTGGTGCAGCAGCTATCGGAGCTTCAAACCACATTGAAGCTTCAATTGCAAATTGCCAAAGACTCTTACAAAGCATCCGTGGATAAATTTCGGAATGAGGCACCTAATTTCAAGATTGGAGATAAAATATGGTTGCTTCGACGGAATATCAAGACCAAGTAATCATGTGATAAGTTGGACTACCAGAGATTGGGACCATTTGTTATCCAGAAGCAGATCAATCCTGTGGCGTACCGCTTAGAGTTACCAGCTGCTATGAAGGTACACCTTGTCTTTCATGTTTCTCTGTTAGAGCCTTATCGGGAATCGTCTTTTCCTGGAAGAGTGCAATGTCCGCCATCTAGTATAGAAATTGAAAATAACAAAGAATATGAGGTGGAAAGGATACCAGATTCACGGCAAAGGTGGAATAAGTTAGAGTATTCTGTGCATTGGAGCGGCTACGATATTAATGAAAGAACATGGGAACCGGCCGAAAATCTTGTCAATGGGTCACGAAAGGTATGGGAATTCCATCGATGATATGCTAATAAACCAAAAGCTGGTCATTAACGAAGCATGAAGATGAAGCCTTTTTTGGAGAAATGAATAGAAAAGGGATCCAGGTCTCATCAAAACATATTTTTTTGTATTTTGTAGTATCAAGATATCTAATATCAAGGTGTATTTAGATATGGCTAGTGAAAATGTAGATACTGTACTAGTGGTACCATCTCAACCGAGTAGCTCACGACGTCGACCTCGAGATGAAGAATTAGAAGAGCTAAGAAGACGTCAAAGAATACGAAGCAGCAAGTCACTTGTAATTGTTTTTGAAATTGAACTAGCTCATGCAAATAGTGGCGAAGTAATATTTTCAGGTTGTTTCCACAATGAAGATACAGAAGTTCAAGCATAGTCTCAAGTGGAAGATATTGGTCATTATCAATGGCTATAAGGACCCATGAATCATCTGCCTTATGAATGACAGCTGGAGTATATTGCAGAGACTATACGACAAATTTTTGATTTCCTACGTTTATGAGTATACATCTCAAATGACTTCTCGGAGATCTTGAAGCTAAAAGAGGAGGTGATGTCAAGAACATACTTGTTAGAACCTTCTAGAATATTCTAGAAAATTTTTAGAACTCTCTAGAACCTTCCAGAACCTTCTAGTTGGTAGAAGTTGCTTGAGAAGCTTCTTAGTTAGTAGAAGTTACTTGAGAAGTTGCCTAGTTGGTGGAAGTTGCTTGAGAAGCTCTCTAGTTGGAGGAAGCTGCTTGAGAAGCTTCCTAGGTAGGAGTATATATTGGAGTCGAGGCTGAAGAGATCTTCAGTCTGGACAACACATCTTTTGGAGCTCTAGCTCACCTCTCTGGTGTTGT
Source organism: Physcomitrellopsis africana (assembly GCA_036785485.1). Taxonomy (NCBI): domain Eukaryota; kingdom Viridiplantae; phylum Streptophyta; class Bryopsida; order Funariales; family Funariaceae; genus Physcomitrellopsis; species Physcomitrellopsis africana. The sequence continues at coordinate 26,229 of JAWRVF010001182.1, read as the reverse complement.
TTTTGTACTCATCTGATTAATCTAGTTCCTGCCAATTCTTCTTGAACTTCTTGTTTAGACTTCAAGTCTATATTCTATGTCCGTGATATTAATCCAGTTCGTGCCAATTCTCCTTGAACTTCTTGTTTAGACTTCAAGTCTATAATTTGTGTTCGTGACAAACATACTTTAATTGTCTTTCAAAGGTCAAGATTTTTATTGATTCTTATAACCAACAATAATGATCAACATCCTTCATTTGAGACCAATCTTATACTTTTATATCTTTATTATAAAAACATCCTTCAAATATTATTTTTGGACAATCTTCATGAATAAGTTCTAGCTCCTGGATAATTATCACCAATTAGCTATTAGATATTCTTTGGTATCTTAGTAGTTCAAAAATTTTTTTTTTCTCAAGATTGATGATGTAAATTATTTACTTAAAATGATCTAATTTACAAAATATTATCCTCTTTATTATCCATAGTTGAATTATTAAGCTAAAATAAAGACAAATTACTAAATTTAAGATACAATAGAATAGATTTGACATTTTTTTTTATATTGTAGTTTGAAATTTTTATAATTATCATTTATTTATTTATTTTTCTTATAAATAAATCTAAATTTTTTTAAGAACATTGTATTTTTTTTTTGGACTAGATATCATAGCAAATATTACTTGACAGTGGCTACATATTATTATATTACATATCATCTTGTTTGAGAATGCACTAAATACTTGGTTGTAGAAGGTAAACTTATATATTGCAATTAATCAAGAATCTAACAATCCTAATATAATTTTAAATAAATTCCAATTGAATCCTTAATAATCTTAATAAAATCCTTAAGAATTATAAAAAAATCTTAAAGAATACTAATAAAATCATAATTTTTTTTAAAGAAGTCATAAAAAATCTTAATTTTTTTAAAAATAAATCCTAAATAAATCCTAATTGAATTTTAATCAAATTCTAAATAAATTTTAATAAAATTTTAATAAAATCCTAATCAAATATTAATTAAATCTTAATTATTTGTAATCAAATTTTAATAAAATTTTAATCAAAATCTAATGAAATTCTAATATCTTAAATAAATCTTAATCAAATCTTAAGTCAAATTGTATATCAAATTCTAATGAAACCTTAATATCTTAATCAAATCCTAATTCAAATCCTAAGTCAAATCCTAATTGAATTCTAAATCAAATTATTAAAGATATAAAAATATTAAATAAGAGATTTGAACTAAAAAAAAGTTTCAAGAAGAAATTAATAAGGACTTAAAATATTTAGATGAGTATATAAACAACACCAAAAAAGATGAGCTAGAATTCTAAGAGATGCATTGTTGAGATTGAAGAACTCTTTAATCTCAGCTCCAATATATATTCTTATCTAAAAAACTTCTTAAGCTACTTCCACTAATTAGGAAGCTTCTCAAAAGACTTTCATTAACTTGAAAGCTTCCAAAATGTTCTAGAAGATTCTGAAAACTTCTAAAGTGTATATTCCTAATATCACCCCTTTCTCTAGCAACAAGTTCTAAGATGAGCTTATACCTTCAAAAATCTTTTTATATATATAAAAAATTGATGATATGTTGTATTAATGAAGTTATGTATTTTGTTCTCCGTTCTTAGGCAATAAGTTTTACTCGTCTTGAAAAAAATTGCCTATAGCTTTGAGCTAGTACCTTTGTTGTTGAAACAATTCATTCCAAGATTTGATCTTCATTACAACCTTCAAAACATCTTCCAAATAACATCTTAGGCTTAAAAGGATTCATCTTTCTAAGCTCAAGAAATATCATTAAAGCTTGAGCATTAAAATCAAGACTTGTATGGTTGGATGTTGATCCTAATGGCTCCAATCATGGCCATATTTGGTGCTGAAATATGACCATTAGGTGAAAAAAAAAAGAAGTGGTTATATTATAGAAAAGCTCAAATGAAAATATTTAAAAAAATTATCTTAGAAAAATAAATAATAGAAAAAGAGGTAGAAAAAAATCAAAAGGTGTTAATGTTGCCTTTTATAGAAGTGACTTCTAAATGCTTTGTATGACCATAAATAAGGCAAAATAAAGTAGATTAGAAAAATAAATAATATAGGCATGTTTAAAAAGGAGTTGAAAATAGGTTTTAGAAAAATTTACTACAAAAATCTCAAAATAGATATCCAAAGAGGACCAATTATGAGCCAGGATCAGAATCAGATCCCAAGGCACAAAACCACATGCATACGGTGGATTGGAAGCTTTTTGATAGATTGGAGAGTGAAGTTAGAAAGCAGACTAGAAAGATTTTATATAAGATTTAATTTGGAATGATTTGGATCAAAATTGACTTTGTAAGAGCTTTGCAAAGTCAGGATTGTTTTGGGCAATTTTGGGTTTTGTAAAATAAAATAGGATTTATGCTATGAAAAATTACAAAAGTTTTATAGTAGATCTATAGTTAAAATTTTTGTAGATTCATTGGTATTATTGTTGTTGATCTATACTATAATTTTTAGCTTAATCTAATAGTTTAATTGTAAGTAATTGAGGTCTAAGTGGGTTAAGATCTCACAAATTAGGTTTTGAGGGTCAGTTAGGATTTTGTAGATTTTGAGTACTTTGCTAGTTGGATTTGAATGAAATTTATAAATAGAAGACTTCATTTTCTATACATATATGAAATTTGAAAGCAATTGAAAGGTAAAAATAGGAGGTTTAGATACTAGATTATTGGCATTGAGATTAGAGAAGGAGGCCAGCTGACACCCAAGCAGATTTATAGATTCTTCTTCTTTTTGATAAGTTTGATCTGCTTGAAACTTGATATGTTTATTATCAACTTAGTTATTAAGATGTGTATAAATTTTCAATCAAGATCAATAGTTTATTTGGTAGTTATTGAGGTTCTAAAATTGCCTTAGGAATTACTTAGGAATTGGTTAGAGTTCGGTTAGGATTTAGGATTTGGATTTAGGATTTAGTATTTGATTAGATTTTGATTAGGATACAGGATTTGGATTTAGAATTTAATATTTGATTAGAATTTGATTCGAATTTCATTAGGATTTAAGATTTGGATTTAGAATTTAGTATTAGATTAGGATTTAGTTTTTTATTAAGATTTCATTAAAATTAGGATTTAGGATTTAATATTAGACTTAAAATTTGGTTAAGATTTGATTAGGATTAAGATTTAGGATTTAATATTAGATTTAGGATTTGATTAAGATTTGACTTAAGATTTGATCAAGATTTTAAGATTTCTATTTTTAATATTTTCTAAAATTATTATTTATATATTATTTTTTTATAATTAATATATGATTTATTTACTCTTCTTTTTGTAATTTCTTTAAGATTGGTTCAAAGCTTGATTAATATTGTTAAGATTTAATGGAAGTTATTTAGGATTTTATTAGAGTTGTTAGGATCTTATTGTTACGTATTTCTTTTTTACCTTCCACAGCCACCTGCCTAGAGTATTCTCAAGCAAGACTTCAAGTATTATGACAATGCTTCCCTAGTAGCTTCTATCAAACTAAGAAGCTTCTCGAGTAGCTTCTACCACTTGGGAAGCTTCTTGAGCTTCTTCCACTAATTGGAAAGCTTCTTGACTGACTTTCACCAAATATGAAGCTTTTCAACCAACTTTCATTAACTCGAGAAGTTTCTAGAATATTTTAGAAGGTTCTATGAACCTCTAAAGTATATGTTCCCAACATCATCCCCTTCTCTAGTGACGAGTTCCAAGAAGAAATCAAACTTATTACGTATGTAAGAAATCAAGAACACGCTATACTAGTGAAGCTATATATTTTGTTCTCCATTCTTGAACAATGGATTCTACTGGTCCTCGAAAAAAATGCCTATGTCTTTGAGCTAGTATCTCTATTGTTGAAACATCCCATCCAAGGATCAGATCTTCATTGCGGCCTTCAAATCATCCTGCAAATAAGATCTCCGGATTAAATGGATTCACCTTTCCAAATTCAAGCAATATCACCAAAGCTCGAGCATTGGAATTGAAACCTGTATAGTTGGGTCTTACTTCTAATGGCTCCAACTAAGGTCATACTTGGTGCTAAAATGTATTGTCCTGACTTTGCTCAATTGAAGGTTGTAAAAATTGCACTGGTTCATTCGAAGCTTGTATGGCAAGCAAATCTTTTGAGTCTTGTTCTCTCAATACTTGAAGGTTTGACATAGTGACTAATTTGCTTCTACCACTCTATTCTATCTTGGAATAGATGACTACATTCAGATGAAGGCTTTAATTTAATTCTTCCTCTCTTTATAAGTATTCCTTGAATCTAATCTTTATTAAAAAGTTATTATCAAATTCATTTAGGTTTGTGGAGATAGAGTCAATGAAATTCTAATATCTTTTGAGGCACATTGGTGAGATTTGTGGCCGATTTTCATGTGCGCTCATTAATGTCATAGCCTTACCAATGAACAAGATGTTCTAATTTGTCCCACCTTTGCCTTGAATCAAATACCTTTTTAACCTTGTATTCATCATGGTCTTCAATTTTGATACTAGGCGGCGATTTTTGTATCTTTTTCAGAATATATGACTCCTTATAAGGTTCTAAAAGAGAGACATGCAAAACTAGATATACCTTCATAGTAGATAGTAATTCTAAGCAATATGCCATTTAATTAATTTGCTTTTGGATAGAAAATGGTCCCAAACTTTGATAGTCAAACTTATGGCATGGCTGCTTAGTCTTCATATTTTGTCAAAGAAGCCATATCTTATCTCTAATATAAAAAGTAAGCAATTGATTTCTAAATTTATCTATAGATATCTTGTAAGCATCTTGAGTTGCTTATAATTGAAGCTTCAAGGTTGTTTGGAATTACAGTAGGTGCTTTGTAAATCTTGCAGCCACTGGATTGTTGTTCTTTGATATATTCCATAGATCAAGCTTTGGATGATATTCATAGTTAGAATAAAACGGTGTTTAGTGAGTTGAAGTATGAACAATAATATTATATACAAACTCCACTAATGATAGATACGAGATCCAATCGTCTTATTGATAGTTATTGCTATATCGTAAACACTGCTCCAATATTTCATTAACTTGTTCTGTTTGGCTATTAATTTGAGGATGGAAAGCCAAAGAAAGTTTAATATTTACCTTTAATATTTCAAAAAGACACTTCTAAAACTTAGATATGAATTGGGATCCTTGATTAGATATAATATCATCTGATAGGCCATGATATCAATATATATTGTTGAAAAAGAGTCTTGCCGTTTCTTCACTAGTCATAGTCTTTTTGCAAAAGATGAAATAAGCCATCTTTGTGAGTCGATCAAGCACCACAAAGTTGCTCTCTAATGAATTGGATGGCAATAGATTTGTAATAAAATCCATCAAGACAGAGGACCATGATCATTTTTAAACAAACAAAGGTTGTAAAAGTCTATAAGAGCAATGTCGAGGATTTTTGGACCTTGAACAAATGTTGCAAGAGAGCACAAAGTCCTTCACTGCCTTCTACATCTAAGGCCACCAAAAATCTTGAGAAATAAGTTCCAAGGTCTTATTGAATCCAAAGTGACTCGCAACAAGAAAGTCATGGTTAAATTGAAGAACGTGCAGTTGTATTGGTCCTTTTGGGATATACAAACGTTCTTCAAAATATAGAAGATCTTCTTCAAATTTGAACTTATTAGTATTTTCTTTCAAGCAATGCTTGACATCAAGAGCCAAAGCATCATTAGTGGTTGCAACACGCACTTTACTGAAGAAACTAGAATTGATAAGCATTGATGTAATAGTGGTATAAAGGTAGAAATGCTCCGGTTTCAACAAAGTTATATTTTGTTGATCAAATATTGCCTCCCCTATTCTTGGTACAAGATATGATCTCCTCCATAGAGCATCAGACAATCCTTGTTGCTTCCCAAGGCGATAAGTGACGACAAAGTTAAATCAAGATAGCAACATATTCCATTGCGCTTGGCGGCGATTAAGAATCTGAGCTCACATAAAATATTCTAAGTTCTTGTGATCTGTATATACAGTCATAGGATGCATTGCTCCTTCAAAAAAATGATGCCATTCTTGAAAAGAATCCACAATAGCAAGAAGCTCCTTTTCATGGTTTTCATAATTAATTTTGATAGCAGAGAACTTTTGAGAATAAAATACAATATGATGGAATTTTTTGTCTATATCCATTTGTGAAAGTACAGACCCTAGTGCAAAATTTGAAGCATCAGTTTCCAAGTAGAATACCTTTGTAAAGTCTGGATGCACTAATATTGGGACTGTAATAAATGCAGTCTTGAGGTCTTAGAATGTCTTTTTCACTTAAGGCCCCTATTCTAACTTATTCTTATATATCAATCGAATAAGAGAGGTGGCAACCTTGAGAATAATTTTTGATGAAGATCTGATAGAAGTTAACAAATCCAAGAAAATATTGTACGTCTCTCACAGTCTTCAGAATAGCCCATTGCATAATTACTTCTACCTTCTTAGGATCCATTGTCAAATCCTCAATAGATATGATATATCCCAAAAATTCTATCTTAGATTGGTGGAATACACATTTCTCTAGTTTGGCATACAAACATATATCTTGCAACTTTTGTAATATCAACTTGATATGCCCCTTGTGTTCCTCCAGATTCTTTGAGTAAATCAAGACGTCATTAAGATAGATCACTACAAACTTCTCTAAATACTCTTGAAAGATGTCATTCATTAAATACTAAAAGATAGCAGGTGCATTTGTTAGTCCAAAAAGCATGACATTATATTCAAAATGTCCATACCTTATCCGAAATGTAGTCTTTTGTTCATCTCTTTCTTTGATCCGTACTAGATTGTATGCTCCACAAAGATCTATCTTAGTATAGATCTTAGCTTGGCCAAGTTGTTCTAAGAGTCTTGAAATTAATAATAGTGGGTAATTATTCTCTGCTGTTATTTTATTCAATCCCCAATAATCAACGCACATACACAAAGAACTATCTTTCTTCTTTACAAAAAGTATAGATATACTTGCTGGAGACTTTGAATACCTGATGAAGTTCTTTGCAAGGTTTTCATCAATATATTCCTTTAATATCAAAAGCTCATTTTGAAAAAGATTATAGATTGGACCAAAAGGTGATTGCATTCTTTCTTGAAGATCTATAGCACAATTGTATGATCGATGCATTGACAATATATTAGCATTCTTCTTCTAAAAAATATCTTGAAATTCATTATATTATTTCAACATACTTGTCGATGAAGTCATATCTTTTTTAATTGGAATTGCATAAATAATAAATGGTGTACCTTCTTCGGCCAACTTAATGAAAGCCTTTCTTCCAACAAATAAAGGTTTTCCAATTCAGAGCTTTTTATGAATTTTTGAAAGGATTTCCATTGGAAATATTATTCTTTGTAACTTCCAATCTATAGATGGATTATGCTTTTCTAACCAAGATAGTTGAAGAATAACAAGATTTGAAGGAGTCCTAATAACATTGAACACAATCTAGCTCTTATAATCTTTGAACGATACTTCTATAGGCACGATTTTATGGGTGATACTACCAGAGGATAAGAGTCATTCATCTATTATCTCTACATGAATAAATTTGGATTTCTATATTAGAGAAATTTTGAGAAGCTTAGTGAATGTCTCATCTACAAAACAAACAAATGCCCTTGAATCTATCAAAGCGATTGTCTAAAGCTTTTGAGGGCCAAAATATAATAAGATTGTAAAACAACAAGCAAGTTGAGCAAAAAGAGAAGAACTTGAATAATTTTATAATGTTGGATTGTTCAATTGCATAGTCCCTACTGTGGCTGAACATTGTCATTTTTCTGAACAATTATACTCCTGATTTTGGTAATATGTTGATTTTGTTTCTTCGGGCAATTGCCAATCTTATGGCCTTCTTTACCACAATACAAGCATAGACCTTCTTCTATCTGACGCTTCTATTCTTCCAAATTAAGAAATTTAAATCGTACTGCATCAAGTTGCATATCTTCTATTTTTGAGTATAAATTCAAAGTGCTTGTTGATATAGCAGAGATATGCCGGATCGTGATGTCGTATTGTAATTGCTTATAGTATGTAAAATCCACTCAAAATATATAATATGTTTATAGGTTTAAATATGTATTAGAATGATTAGTAAAATAAATTAAAGGGGATTGATATAAAAAAAATTATTTTAGATTTTTACTTAGTTTGATTATGGCTTTTAAATTATATAGAGCCTAAATATTTAGTATAAAGCCTTGAGAGGCAATTAGAAATTAAAGAAGAAAAATTAAAATATTAGGAGATCTATTTGGAAGGATAAAGACAAAGTGAGGATGAATGAAGACAAGACGTGAAGTTCTTCATTCTTATTGGTCAATGGTCATGCCCAATAGGCTTTGAAGAGGCTACCTGCAACAAAAATAAGGGTTTCAGCAATTTCAAGGAGGCCATTCAAAAATCAGAGACTAAGATTAGAAAGCTTGTTTTTTGAGCTACAATTTTGGTGTAAAAATTGAGGAATTTGGAGTTTTAATGAGGGAGGAGTAGGCGCTTGAACAAAGTTAGGGTGTACAAATTGTACCTACTATTACTCTTTTGAAGATTGAAGGAGTTGTATGAGAGCTTTTGGAGATCGGGAGATGCAACTAGAGAGGTGATTTTAAGCTATATACTTAATATAGAAGAATTATTATAATTGGAGTTCTAAAAAAGGAGATATTGGGAGTCAAAGACAATAGATTGAATTCCAAGGTAGTAAGTAGACCATTTTATTGATAGTTATGGAGTTTGCCATATCTTGAGTTGCTGAACGAATTTTTGTTTAAAACTTTCCAAGAAGGTGTATTATTATGCTAAGAAGCTATACATCAAAGTTTCATAGCATTTGGACTTTTAGATTGTGAGATATAAAGAATTTAGTATACGGGTGTTTGTAAACAAGGGTCTGAAGCTACTGCTAGGATTTTGGCGATATCTAAAGATCAATAATGAATCAATAGTTGAAATTTGTGGTGGTGGTAGTTTTGAAAAATATATCAGTACTTCATGTAAATTTATAGTGGATTTAGATAGTTGGATTAAAAGTTATAGATTATTGAAGTTCAACAAAAACTCCCTTTCTACGGGGAAATGAGGGTTTTAGAGCATTTGTTATGTCTTGAGGCAAATTCTCTCTATCATGACAGCGTATTGTCTTATTGAAGTCCATGAATGTTGATCTTGTCGACATTGAAATAATCGATTATCACATTTTATGACTTGGCTAATGGCTTTATTGAGCGATTGTGGATCAAGAAGCGACAATAATAAATCCTTCATATAATTTTTTAATTCCTAATAAAATTAGTTCATTAGGGCTTCTTTGTTCCAATTGATGTCGTATGCTAATTGTTTAAAATTGGATGTATAAACTGATGCAGAGCATACCCCTTGATATAATACTTGGATCTTAGCTATTGTCCATTGAGCCTTCTCATGTTTTCCAAATGCTTCCATAGATGCTTCTATGAAAACTTCAAAGTTGCTCAAAATTAGTGATTTTTTTTCAAAAAAAGGAACAAACCATGATAGTGCTTTTCCTGTAAGCAAGGTGCCAACCAATCCAACCTATGATTCTTCTATCGGATAAATATAAAATTATAGAATTGTTATCAATCAAATTTGATTGACAAATTTTCAAAACTTTGAATGTATACCATTATTTTTTTCCGGAAGATTAACCCGAGGCTCTTTACATTGTTGAACAAGTGGATTTTCTTGGCGTAGCATAGGAAGTACTACATCTTCAAGTGCAGAAGTTGGGGGTTGATGCAGTCTAGATTGTGATATTCCAATTATTACATTGTTACAAAGTTTTGTAATAACCCCTTCAATCTCTACAGTCCTAGCACATAAAGTAATAAGAGCACTTATAATGGCATCTAACTTGGACTCAAAAGATTTGGTCATATTAATGTTTTAACTTCCAACTATTCTAAGAGAAAGAAGAAATAAATCTATAAAAAGGTAATATCGGTTTGAAAGAGGATAATCTACAACCTCTAAAATGCTTTAAGACTTTCAAAGAGAGGGGTGATCCATTCTTTTACAATAGAAACAAAGCTTCATTATTGCAATGAAGAAAATATCAGCTTAGAAGAGGATAATCTGCAACCTCTAAAGTATTGGTATGCCTTCAAGTAGATGATTAATCTACTTTTTAAGAAGAAAGGATCGAACTTTGATATTAAAGATGAGGTTAGTGTTGACAAATTGTCAAGGATACAAGGATACAGAACAAGAGACTTCAAATTAGGACAAGGTTTGTAGAAGAAACCAACAAGAACTTGAATTAAACAGATGAGTACAAGAACAATCACCAAGAAATGTAAGTTAGAACTTCAAGAGATGCATTGTCAAGATTGAAGAATTCTTCAGCCTTGATTCGTATATATACTCCTATCTAGAATGCTTCTTGAATGGCTTCTATCAAACTAAGAAGCTTCTTGAATAGCTTCTATTAACTAAGAAGCTTCTTGAGCTCTTTCTACTAATTGGAAAGCTTCTTGATGGACTTTCATCAACTAGAAAGCTTCTCAATCTACTTTCACTAACTCAAGAAGTTTCTAGAATGTTCTAGAAGGTTCTGCAAATCTTTGAAGTATATGTCCCTAATAATCCATAAAAGCCTCTAAGTTATACAATATTGAAGAATTATTTTTTAATAATGGATCACATCATGAACAAACACTTTTTAATAAAAGATTACTTACATAAGCAATTTGAGTGAGCTCATCTAGATAATGAAAATGATATAAGTATAAGTATAGCCATACTTATTATACAAAGTCTCAAAAATTAGATCTTGTTCTATCAAACTTGTTTGATATGCTAGTCTTTGATTCTTTTATAATAGTCTTTGAAACTTTTGTAGAGGTTATATGTGGCATATGCCTAGTACTTGCTTCTTTTAATCAAATAGCTTATCATAAATTATGAATCTCTTATCTAATTTTTTTAGATATTAAATTAATTTGAGATTCTTTATTTGGATTACAAAAGAATGTGATTTCTTTTCTTATAGTATCTATAAGAGCTTGAAGATTTATAAGAGTTGTTACTCTATTTTTCACTTGTAAAGGTGCATAGCCTATGATCTAATTTATTTCTATATTAATAAAATAAAAAGATGAAATTCTATAAAAAAATAAAAAATTGATGTTTCTTTGAAAAAATTCTAGTACTATCTATCACTAAAATCAAATTAAATAAAAGAAAATCAAATTAAACAATATCAATTTAAGGGAGGATAATTTGCAATATCTATAATGATTCAATGCTTTCAAGAAGAGAAGTACTCCACATTCTATCAAGAAGATAGAGATCTAAAATTATCATTAATAGTCTTGATAAATTATTACAGATTAGACTAAAGAACTTATGCAAGATTATAATAAGATAATAAGACACATGAATCTAATTAGAAAGCAATACAATACAATTACAAGAATAAGACTAAAAGGTTCAAACTAGAGCATAAGACATACATTGTTGAAATTGAGAAACTCCTTAGTCTTCACACCTATATATACTAGGAATTAGAAAGCTTTTAATTAACTTTTTATAGAAGGCTTTGTCTCTAATTCATCTTAGGACACTTCTTGAGTAACTTACTTATGCTTCAATATAAAAAAATCTTTAAAATCTTCTCTTGTGACTTTTTACATTCCTTAGAAGTCAAGTAATCTAAAAAACCTCCTCTAATAACTTCTTGGAATCTTTTACAATCTTCTAGGATCTTCTAAATTCTTTTAAGATATTTTAAGAAGTTCTAAGATCCTTTAGAACCTTCTTTAGATCGATGTCCATGATAGTTGATGTATAGCAAGCATCAGGTCTCTCATTTGTTTTTATATGTATACAATAATATTTATCATTTCTTTTAAATTTTTTAAACTTATAAATATTTAAGATTTTTTATATAAGAAGGAAAAAAAATTATATTAAAAAATAATATCAATTTAGAAGAGGATGATTTGCATCTTCTAAAATATTTTGATACTCTTAAAAAAAATAGAATAATTTATTTTTTATCAAGAAAAATTAAGCTTTAATATTACAAATATCAATAGTATCAAACTATTAAAAATATGAATTTGAATAAAACTTATAAGAAAATTCATTTATGTAGCATTAAAGAAGAAAGATAGTACTTAAAAAATTTATCTTTAAAAGATAAAAAAGAATTAAAATGATTATTGCCAAGTATAAAAAAACAAGAGAATTTTAATTAAAGATTGAAATACAAGAAAGACATTGATAAGACTAAGAATAGTCTTATTCTTATTTCTATATATACTAGCTATTAAGAAGACCTTATAAAAGCTTTTTAAAATCCACAAGTCTTAAAATCCAAGCATCAAGCTATAAGTCACTTTTAATATAACTTCTTAAATGTAAGAAACTTATGGCATTAGTTTCAATAATTACATAGCATATTGTCAAGAATATAAAATATAAACAATTAAAATATCAAAATATTCTTATATCACTTAAAAAGAGTAAAAAATTGTTCAAAGATGGAATATGATTAAACTAAAATGGCTATTACCGAAGACAAGAAAAGTAAAAATTCTTAAAATAAGACTAAGAATAAAAAAAGACATTGACAAGAGTGAAGAAGGCTTTATTCTAATTTCTATATATACTATCTATTTAAGAGTTATATAGCAATATTCCAGAGGACCTCTAATACGTATCTAATTTACAAGACACATATCAAACTTACAAAATAAGTTTCATATATGTATGCCACGTAATTAACTTGTTCCTCAAGTTATCAATATGTGTGACATGTGGCTAATTTATTGGCCAAGTTTCTAATCTATCAATTACTTATAGACATGAATAAAGATGAAATCGCATCTATGAAGCTTTTAAGAAGCTTTTCTATAAGATGTTATTAAAATAATTTATTTTTATTTATTTCTATATATCCATATTATTTAAATAACTATTAAAATAAATCTTATATCTGTGATATTATCCCCCCTTCTAGGCATGAATTCCACAAGGAGCGGAAATTATATGTTGAGGAAGTTTAAGATGTGCTAAATTACATTTGTCACATACTGTGATCTTTGTTTCCTTTAAAGATAGTTGATAGATCCTCTCAGCTATCAATAGTATCCTATACTAGGACATAAGGACCATCCTAATATTTGATCATTGTTGAGGCCTTTATAACTTTCTTCAATAAAAATATTTGAAATATTAGCAAGAGTGGTTTCTACCTCTAAAAGTATCACCAAATACTAAGAGTATCTTCTAAGGCCGTGATACCAAATACATTGTCGTGTTGTGATTTAGCTACCATGTGAAAAAATTGCACATATATATTTAATGTACAATTTATTACATTGTCAAATGAAAGCCATATCAATGAACTTTTATAAGTTATAAAATGTAATTAGGTTCTTAGTTCAAAAAGAATCTATCTAAAAAGATTATTATTGGAATTTATACAATTTTTTTTTTTTTTAACAGTAATTTTAAGGTTGAATTATATTGATAATAACTTTTATATATCTTAAGTCACCTTTGTTAGACATTGGTAATCCTTAAGATCTTATTCATTTCTTTTATTTGGTGTTTAAAACACATATGTGTAAATCTTATAAGCAAAAGGATTAGAAAGGGGTTTTTAGTGTGAAAGGGAGTAGTTAGGCCATCTATGTGGATGAATGGAGATGGATGATAGAAGTCTCTATTCCTATTGGCCAAAAATCATGTCCAATGGGCTTCAAGGAGGCTGCCCGAGGATTTATTAGGAATTAGGGTTTTTTTTTTAAAGGGAGTTGAACATCAGAGGCTAGGTTCAGCAAGTTTGATTTTTTGGATATGGTTTTGGTACAAATCTTACATGATTTGGACTTTTTATGAAAGAGATATAGGCACTCAAAGTTAGGGTGTTGAAATTGTATGCACTATCACTCTTTTGGGCATAACTCGCGCGTACACAAAGCAAAATATGATCGGCAATAAGAGTTGGAAAGAACACTTTTTCAGCTACACTTTTTATGTATACCTTGATGAAATCTAAGCTGAGGTGAAGGAAATATTGGGAGTTGAACTTAGTACTTGTAAGCTAAGGGCAATATGTCACCCCTCTTAACTAGTGGTTACATTTTGAGCTATATCTTAGACAATTTGATAGATTTTTGGCTCAAAATTTTTAAGAATGTACATGTTTATGTCACAAGGCTATGTGCAAAAAATTTATGGCATTAAGATTTTGGATTTATGAGATATAAGGAAAATAGTGCTCAAGTGTCTCTAAGCTAGGGTTTTAAGCACTTGCTAGGGATTTTGAGATATCAGACAATCAAAAATAAGTTTATAATTGATTCTTTTTCATAATAAAATTTAAAAATGTTGTCTATAGTTTAAAGAAAATTTTATAGAAATTGAATGGTTGAATCAATAGTTATTGGATTCTAAAGATCAAGAAGAAATAAGTCCTTGTGGGTGAATAAAGTTTTGAACCCTTTTTGTACAAACCTACTTAAATACAAGAGGATTTATATATATAACTTTTTCTTTGTAAGATTTTTGTATTATTTTTCTTTTTTAAAAAGAACAAATCACTTATTGTAGTTTAGCCAATAAGTTTCAAATAAACTCTCTACAGCCAAGTATCCAGTGTATTCCCAAATAGAAGTTCACGCCATATGACAATATTGTATCTCACCATCAATTCAAAAAAAAATTGTTGTTCTTGAAGATCTTCATTACTATTCTATTATCTTTAAGGTTGTGATAATTAAAATATCTTGTTTAATAAATCAACAAATGATAGCTCTTGAGCTGAATTTACTAGTTATTGATTTTTCATCTTTTTAATGCTAAAAAATCTAAAAAACAACAAACAATGATACAAGATATCTCCATTCAACCTACTTTATTTTATAATAAAAAAATTCTTCTTGATTTTGATAGATGTCATCAATGAAATGCATTGACTTAGGTTCATGCATTTGTAAGATTTCTAAATGGCTTTTATATTCGTTGTTGTATTATAATTGTTTATATTATATAAAAATTAAATAAAATATATAATATATTCATAAGTCTAAATGAGTATTAGAATGGTTAATAGATTAAATTAAAGGGAGTTGGTATAAGAAATTTAATTTTAATTTTTTCCTTATTTTGATTCTTGTATTTAAATTATACATGAGTTAAATATTTAGTATGAAGCCTTAAGAAGAGATTAGAGTCCAAAGATGAAAAATTTAACTACTAAAAGTCTACTTTAGAAGAATAAAAGTAAGGTACAAATAAATGAATGCAAAGAATAAAGATCTTCATTTCTATTCATTGATGGTTATGCCCAATAGGCTTTTCGCAAGCTATCTCTGACAAGAACAAGGATTTTGATAACTTCAAAGATGGCATTCAAAAATCAAAGGCTAGGCTTAAAAAGATTATTTTTTGTACTACAATTTTTGTATAAAAGTAAAAAAAAATTAGAATGTTATGAAGGAGGAATAGGTGTTTGAAATTAAGGTGTACGAATTGTACCTATTGTCATTATTTTGAGGATATAAGGAATTGTATGGAAGCTTTTGGAGATCAAGAGGAACAATTGGAGAGGCAATTTCAAAACCTACATCTTGTTTTGGAAGAATTATTATATTTGGAGTTTGAAAAAAAAAAGATATTAGAAGTTGAAGACAATAGATCCAATTCCAAGGTAGTAAGTAGACTATTTTATTGATAATAATGATTTTTACCATATTTTAAGCTTCTAGACGAATTTTTATTTAAAAATTTCTAAAAAGATAAATTATTATATTAAAAAGCTATATACCAAATTTTCATGGTATTTGGGCATTTAGTTTGTGAGATATGAAGAATTTAGTATGTAGGTGTCTATAAACAAGGGTTTGAAGCTATTGTTAGGATTTTGGCAATATCTAAAGATTGGCAATAAATTGATGGTTGATATTTGTTATGATAGTTGTTGAAAATATATTAGTACTTTATATAAACTCTAATTACTTGTGGATAGTCTAATTTGGAGATATATACTATTAAAGTTTAGAAAAAATTTCCTTTAAGATTAATGAAGGATTTAGTATATTTTGCTATATTTTAAAAAAATTTAAAATACTTGAGGCTTATGTATTTAATATAATTTCCTTTTTTAAAGATAATTTTAAATAAATTTGAAATTTTTATCTATCTTGATACTTGATTGAGAAATTAATAACAGCCAAAAGCCTAGTACTTTCTAGAGGCAAACTCTCTGCATCTCAATAGCGTACACTAATATCATATCTATGCCAATATACAAGATATTCTAATCTATTCTGGTGCCACCTTAAATCTAAGACCTCTTCTACCTCAAACTCTTCATTGTTATCCACTTTTATAAGAAGCAATGTCGTATTGTGATTTAGCTATGATAAGAAAATATTGTATATAGATATTTAATATATAATTTATTATGTAGCTAAATGAAAGCCATATCAATAGATTTTTATTGGTTAAAAAATATGATTAGATTATTATTTTAAAAAGAATTTATTTAAAAAGACTATTATTGAGATTTATATAATTTTTTTTATATAATAATTTTGAAGTTGATTTTATAATAATAACAACTTTTATATATTTTGAATCATCTTTGTTAGATATTAGTGATCCTTAAACTCTTATTTATTTTTTTTATTTGATATTTAGAACACATATTATCCATCAATTTGAAGATGGAAGACTAAAAATAGCTTTATATCTACTTTCAACATCTTGAAAAATATTTTTTAAAATTTTGATATAAATTATGTTCTTTTGTATGATATAATATTCTTTAACAATCCATGATAGGGATAGATGTTATTAAGGAAGAATTTAGCTATTTCTTCACCTATGATAGATTTTATATATGGTACAAAATATACCATCTTGATAAAATAATCTACAATCACAAATATAGAATTGTATGAACTTGAAATTGGTAGATCTATGATAAAATCCATAGAGGTAGAAAACCATGATTGTTCTAAAATAAATAATAGTTAGAGAAGTTTGTAAGATCAATGACGAGGAGTTTTTGATCTTGAACAAATATCACATGATTGTATCAATTTTTTAACTACCTTCCACATATGAGGCTACCAAAAATCTTTTGATATTAATTCCAAAAATCTTTTAAGCTTTAACAAGATTGTCCTTTGTTGATCAAAAACTGCATCTCTTTTTTTTGGTGTAAGATAAGAATATTTAAAAAAGACATCAAACAAACCATGTTGTTTTCATGGCCAATAAGTAATAATGAACTTGAATTTTGACAAAGACATGCTTCAATGAGCTTAGCAATGATTCAAAATACATGTTCACATAAAATATTTTAGTATTTTATATCAATAATATTTTATAACAAATACAATGACTGGATTAGAAGCACCTTTTAGATAATAATGCTATTCTTCAAAGAAATCCATGATTGTAAGAAATTTTTTATTGTAGATCTTATAATTAATCTTGGCTATTGAAAAAAAATTTAAATAAAAAGCTATTAGATGAAGTTTATTATCTATTTTTATTTGTAATAATATTGCATCTAAGGCAAAGTTTGATATATTTATTTCTATAAAAAGTATTTTAAAATTTTTTTGACAAGATATAAGATTGGTACAAAAATAAAAGTTGTCTTCAAAACTTCAAATGATGCTTCTGCTTCTTTACACCAGTCAAATTTTTCTTTATAAGTTAAATATATTAGTGGAGCTATAACTTGAAAAAAATTCTTGATAAAGATTTGGTAGTAATTAACAAATTTCAAAAAATATTACACATTTCTTATTGTTCTTAGAATTTTCTAATCTATAATTATTTGAACTTTCTTAAGATCTATTATTAGATTATTATTAAAAATGATGTATATTAAAAAATCAACTTGAATAGTGTGAAATATACACATTTCTATCTTAACATATAATCTTGTATCTTTAAGTTTTTTTATTACATGACAAACATAAAATTCATGTTCTTTTATATTCTTAAAATAGATCAGAATGTCATCTTAATAGTAAACAATATAATCATTAAGAAACTCATAAAAAACATCATTTATAAGATATTCAAAAATAATTGGTATATTGATAAGTCTAAAAAGTATGATATTATATTCAAAATGCTCATACCTAGTTTAAAATGCAATCTTCTATTCATCATCTTCTTTGATGCGGATTAAATTATATGCTCTATATAAATCTATTTTTATATAGATCTTTCTTTGATTGAATTGATCAAAAAGTCTTAAAATCAAAGATAAAAGATATTTATTCTTGATAGTAATCTTATTAAGTTTTCAATAATCTACGTACATCCATAATGATCTATCTTTTTTTCCACAAATAAGATAGGAGCTCATACTAGGGATTTAAAATGGCATATAAAGTTCTTAGTTAAGTTTTCATCAATATACTCCTTCAATACAACCAACTTATTTTGTGATAAACTATAGATTGGTCTAAATGATAGTTAAGCTCCTTATTAAAGATCATTTGAACAATCATAAGATTGATGCTCTGGAAGAATATCTATGTTTTTTTTTTCAAGAACGTCTTAAAAATCTTGATATTGGCTAGGAATACTACTTGCAGTCTCTTTAGCATCAAAAATAGGTGTGGCATATATAACAAAAGATGATCCTTTTTTTGTTACATGTATAA
The DNA here is from genome assembly GCA_036785485.1 of Physcomitrellopsis africana. Lineage (NCBI taxonomy): Eukaryota > Viridiplantae > Streptophyta > Bryopsida > Funariales > Funariaceae > Physcomitrellopsis > Physcomitrellopsis africana. The sequence continues at coordinate 7,507 of JAWRVF010001182.1, read as the reverse complement.
AAGCTTTTGTACCTATTAAAAAGAATTTAAATGTATTAGAATAATATATTTTTATTTCATAAACAAATTTTTTGATTAAACTACAAAAAAAAATCAAGGTTGTAAAAAGTCCAATCTATTTGAGGATTATGTTTTTTTAACCACAATAATCATAAAATAACTAGATTAAAAGGAGATATAATTATATTAAATATTATTATATAATTATATCTTTTGATTGTTATATCTAGAGGAATAGTTTTATGGGTGATATTTCCAGACAATAACAAATAACTATCTATAACCTCTACATATATGGATTTAGTTTTTTTAACAAAAGATATTTCTTAATTTTTGATAAAATCTTTGCCTATAAAATAAATTGAAGCTCTTGAATCTATTAAAGCAAAGACTTTGTGATTTCCAATTCCTAAAGATATATCTATTGTAAAACAAAGCAAGGGATTTAGAGAGAGAATAAAACCTTTACTATGTATTATATATGATTCTAGTTGCACAATTCCTATTATATCTAGAAAAATTTATTTTTCAATATATTATCTTTTTTAGCAACCATGCTCCTCATTTTATAGTTGTGTTGCTTCTTTGGACAATGTTGAATAATGTGCTTAGCTTCTCTATAATATAAATACAGACCCTCTTGACAACATCAAATCTTTTCCTATTCAATGAGAAATTTAAAACGTATCAAATTAATTTACATCAATTCTAGCTTAGTCAAATAAGTTTTTAAAAACTTAAGAACTGTTGTCATTACTTAACTTATTTTTTTCAGCTAAATCTATGTTTTTGACGCCTTTCGAATAATCAATTATCGCATGTAATGGCTTAAGTAATAAAATATTTTAAATAATCTACTTTTGATATTATTAATAATAAATCTTTGACATTCTTTTTTAATCCATAATGAAATTGATTGATAAGAGTTTTATCATTCCACTCCACATCACAAGCAAGGTTTTGGAATTTGCCAATATAAATTGTCACTAACTGTAATCCTTGTTGTAAAGATGTCACAAATATAAGATTTATTTCAATAACTATTTAACTAATATAGATTAATAGAAGTAGATAAAATAAATTAATTTGATAATATCTTGAAAATAAACTTCCTAGAAGCTTCATAAATACGGAATCATCTTTATACATGTCTATAGGTGATTGGTAGATTAGAAACTTGGTCAATAAGCTAGCCACATGTCGCATATGTTGGTAGCTTGTGGAACAAGCTAGCTATGTATTGCACATGTTGGTAGCTTGCAAAATAAGCCAAGTACGTGGCGCACATGTAGGAAACTTGTCTTATAAGTTTGATATGTATCTTGCAAATTAGACACATGTAGGAGTTCCTATAGAATACCACCATGTAGCTCTTAGATAGATAGTATAAATAGAGACAAGAATGAAGCCTTCTTCACTCTTGTCAACTTCTTTCTTGCTTCTAGTCTAATTTAAGAGTCTCATGTATTTTCTAGTCTTTAGTAATAGTCATTCCAATTTCTTCTTAAATATACATACTTCTTTATTTTTATCTTATTATTTTCCTTTGACATAGTTTTTACTAACTTCTGCATCTGTTTTAGTTCGTGTCTTTGATAGATTGACGAGACTAAAGTTACAATATCACAACTTTGTCTCTTCTTGATTAAGAGTGGATTATCTCTTTTTCTTAATAAGACATAAGGATATTAGAAGTTGTAGATTATCCACTTCTATACTGATATTGTTCTTAGAATTTTTTCCATTATTTTTTGGTGTTTTATTTTATAGTGAGAGTAGATATTTTTTCCTTTTCTATTATAATATTATGACAGAGCTTGTTGAAATGAAGAGTGCAGTGGCACAAATGCAAGAGCAAATAAGAGAATTAATGCTTGCAATGCATCAATTCAATATACCACCACAAGGAGCAACAAGAATAGCACAAAGTGAAGATATAGAGATGATTCAAGTTGCTTCAAGCCATACCACTTCACCTACGATTGAACATCATTCAAGTTTCAAAGAATCAAAGATTAGTTTGCTAAAGAAGTTTGATGGCACTAGATCTAAGTTTTAGAAATTCATCAATCAAGTACAATTAGTGATTGAACTTCAATTCCAAAGCTATCCAACCCAAAGATCACAAGTCAGGTTCATTAGAAGATTACTATAAAGTTCTACTTTATTATGATTTTCATCTTTTCTTAAATGACGTGATCTAATATTGGATAATTTGGAGGTATTTTTAGTAGAGTTTTAATCTATGTATGGAGAATATGATGCAATTTGTGTCACAACCAATAAGATCCGTATCTTGTGACAAGGCAATCGATTAATGATATCATATGCTTCACAATTTCAACAATTAGTAATTGATACCAAGTAGAATGATATTGTGCTTATTAGCCAATATCCTATGGATTACAATATGAGATAAGAAAATTGATGCTCAACTTACTCAATGTTGTATTATATATTGTTTGATTTGAGAATGCATTGAACACTTGGCTGTAGAATATAAGGTTGTGTTTGTAAAAATACAAGAAATCCTTATAAGTTTCACTCTATATAAGAAAAATACAATCCAAATTTCAATGATAAAGTGTTAAAATCCAATATAAAGTGCTCAAAAATACTCTTCTTAGTAATCTCAACCACACATAACTCTAATTGCTTTGTTACCTTCACAATAAGGCAACTTAGATTTTCTTCACAAGGCTTAATTCTAATTAGTGAGATTTAGCAAGCTATAACTTCTAATTTGACCATCCACTTGATACAAAATCTTTCATACAAACACCGCTATAAGTCATCTACATGCTCAAAAAATTTCAGCCCAATCCAACTTACAAATTGTAAGATAATGCTAAAATTCCGTACTAGTGTCACTCGGCCTCTTATTCGAAGTTTGATGGAGATATGCCAACAAAAACTTCTCTTTTTCCAACTATTAATTCAAGTTCAAACTTGATGAATAGCTTGGTCTTTGCATCCATTAACACTATGCCAATTTTCACCTTATTTTGATTAATAGATCTGAAGATATTGTAAAATCCCTAAATATTTTCAAACTGCCAACTTCCAATACTTCCTCATACTAATGGGCAAATATCTCCCGGTCGCACTATTAAATTGTTACAAAATTTCTTGTATTCTTAGCTCACCCAATCAACTACACACTATCAAATTTGCAATTGCAGATGTTACACCAATTGCACAAAGCATTCAAAAGTGCTAATTCTAACTTAATTACATAAAATCGGAATCATCAATACAAACCTTGACTTTGAATAACCATTGTTCTATCCTGACAAATCCTATGAAAGCAAACTTTTTGCTTCTGGAATGAACTCAAAACCTTCTCTCAAATCCTACTTGCCGATCTCCAAATATCCCGAATCCCTGCTTTCAATGGATGTTTTTGTAGCTAGAGGTCTGATTTCAACCCTGTCTCATACCCGGTGTCGTATTATGTGTTGTCTCGTTCGGGAATGCACCGGGCACTTGGTTGTAGAAGGTAAAATATTATTTGCAAATACTCATGAAACCCTAATAGGTTTCATCCATGTATAAGGAATATAATTCGAGCTTCAATTCAAAAGTGTTTAAAAACACTCCTCTTAGTAGAATCAACCTTACATATATCCCAATTACCTCGTTTCCTTAATAATTAAGCAATTTTTATTTTTATTTATAAGCCCTAACCCAAATCAGTGAGCTTTGACAAGCTATAATTTTTAATTGAACCGTCTACTTAGTGTGAAATTTTGCACACAAATGCTGGTATAAGCCTTCTACATGCTCAAAAAAATTTAGCCCAATCCAACTTACAGATTGCAAGAAAATGCCCAAAAAGCGCACTAATGATACTCGGCCGCCAACTTGAAGATTGATGCAGAAACTCCAGTGGTGATTTCTCCTTCTTTCATCATTAACTTCAGCTCAAACTTAGTATGTAGCTCAACCTAAAAGTCTTCTATCAGCATACCAAAAATTACGTTGATCCAATTAGTGGATCTTTAGTTATCACAGAAACCCTATACAACCCTAAACTGCCAACTTCTGACAATCCTTTGTATCAAAACTCAAATATCTCCTGATTGCATCACTAGATTGATACAAATTTTTGTATACACTTAGCACATCCAACAATCCAGATAATATCAAATTTTGAACTATAGATGCTTCACAGATTTTACGAATCACTCAACAATGCAAGCCACCATTGACTTATATAAAAACCCAAATCACCAATACAAACCTTGACTTTGAATAGCGATTGCTAAGTCTTCCAAAACCCTGTGGTTGCAAGCTAAACACCCTTGGAACTCCTTTCAAGCTAGCTATCCAACTCTAATTGCCAATCTTTGAGTGTCCCCGTCCCTTGCCTTCGGCGGTTGTTTTTGTTCCTAGAGGTCTGTTTTTGACCTTGTCTCATATCCGGTCTTTCCTTGGATATCAATTCAACTAATTTTAAGGATTTTTAAGTTAAATCCTATCCTCAACTTAATCCTAGTATCAACCATAATAACTATTTTCCTTTTCTATCCTATTCTAATTAACTTATGGCTTTTCAAAATTAGTAATAGAGTTTGTATAGCCTAGAAGAAAACTTTAACAACTAACTTTTATCTATTAGCTATTAAAACAAGAAAATAATCTAAGAGGCTTCTATAACTCTTTTCTTAAGTATCTTAAGTTCTTATTGAACTAAGATAATCAAGTATTAAATATAAATTATTCTTATCTATACCTTTCATTATACATACGTGCTGCAACACGACACCGGTAGTCCCCTGGGTATAAATCCAACTTATTTTAAAAAAATTTAAACTTAATCCTATCCTCAATTCAACCTTGGTATCTACCATATTAACTTTTTATTTCTCTTATTTTATTTTTATTAGCTTGTGGCTTTTTTTTTAAAGCCATAAAACGGTTTTTACAACCTAGAAGAAATTTTTTTAATAAATAACTTTTATCTATTAACTATTAATATAAGAAGTAATCTAAGAGGCTTTCATAAATCTTTTTTTAAGTATTTTAAATTTCTAATGAATCAAGATAATTAAATATTAAATAGAATTTATCCTTATTTATATTTTTTATTATATAAACGTCTTACAACACAACACTGATCCTCACTTGGACCTTTTTTGATTTGTGAATAAATCAATCCACTTGCTTATCAATTATGTCTAGCAAAATCTATAAAGATCCATCTTGTATTCTACATATTACTACTTAAGCCATACAAGACAACAGATATATAAGAAAGAAGATAAATGCCACTACCTCTTATAGAAGTGGACATCAATGAAGAATTCGAGATTGAAGAGATTTTAGATTCAAGGCAGCGCCAAAATTGACTGGAATATCTTGTGCATTGGTGCTGATACAATATTAGTGAACGTACATAGGAGCGATTGAGGAATCTAGCAAATGCATCAATAAAAGTCAATGCATTTTTTCGACGACATCCGTCAAAATCAAGATGAAGAATCAAAAAAAATTTTGCTATAAAGCAAAATAGGTTCTATAGAGATTTCATCCTATCTTATATCATTATTATTATTTCCTTAGATTTATTCATGCTAAAGAGATGAAAGATCAATAACCGGCGAATTCAACTTAAGAGCAATCATTTGTTGAGTTACAGGATGAGACATTACGACTATCACAACCTTCAAGACAACATAATAGAGATGAAGATCTTGAAGGACGACATGGCTTTCCTCGAATTAATGGCAAAATACAACATATTTAGTATCACAACCTTGGAAGAGAGTCCCGATGTTTGGTAATATTTTTAGAGGTAGAAACTACTCCTAATGGTGTTCCTAATGTTTTCTTTGAACTCAGTTATGAAGGCCTCAACAATGATCAAATAAGAGGGTGGTCCTCTCGTCTTAGTATGGGACATTATCAATCGTTGAAAGGACCTATTAACTACCTTCGAAGGAAACAAAGATCAAAATATGTGGCAAGCATAATTCGACAAATTTTGAACCTCTTCAACATGTAATTATTGCTCCTCATGGAACTTATCTCTAGAAGGGGGAATAATATCACGGACATAAGATTTATTCTAATATCTATTTAATTAATATAGACCAATAGAAGTAGATAAAATAAATTAATTTGATAATATCTTAAAAATAAGCTTTTTAAAAGCTTCATTGATGCAGAATCATCTTTATACATGTCTATAGGTGATTGGTAGGTTAGAAACTTGGTTAACAAGCTAGCCACGTATTCCATAAGTTGGTAGCTTGAGGAATAAGCTAGCCATATATCACACATGTTAATAGCTTACAGAACAAGCCAAGTACGTGGCGCACATGTGAGAAACTGTCAAAGGCATACTTATTAGAACCTTCTAAAATATTCTAGAAGTTTCCTAGATCTCTCTAGAACCTTCCAGAGCCTTCTAATATCTTCTTAGTATCAAGGACATACTTGTTAGAACCTTCTAAAATATTCTAGAAGATTCCTAGAATTCTCTAAAATCTTCCAAAGCCTTCTAATATCTTCCTAGTTAGTAGAAGTTGCTTGAGAAGCTCCCTAGTTGGAAGAAGCTGCTTGAGAAGCTTCCTAGGTAGGAGTATATATTGGAGTCGAGGTTGAAGAGTTCTTCAGTCTCGACAACACATCTCTTAGAGCTCTAGCTCATCTCTCTGGTGTTGTTTTAGTACTCATCTGATTAATCCAGTTCCTGCCAGTTCTTCTTGAACTTCTTGTTTAGACTTCAAGTCTATATTCTATGTCCGTGATATTAATCCAGTTCCTTTCAATTCTTCTTGAACTTCTTGTTTAGACTTCAAGTCTATAATTTGTGTTTGTGACAGTTTGTCGAGACTACTCTCACCTTGGATATCAGAGTTAGTTCTTTCTTGTTGGAGTGTGAATTATCCCTCTTCTTGAAGGTATACTAGTATTTTAGAGGTTGCGGGTTACCCTCCTCTAAACTGATATCTTTTTGTCATAATATTGGAGTCTTATTCTTCTTGGAGAGAGTGGATTATCCCTCTTCTTGAATGTCTTAAGGCGTTTTAGAGATTATCCTCTTCTAAACCAATATTTCCTCATTGTAGAAACAATTATTTCCTTTCTCTTAGAATGGTTGGACGTCAAGACATTAATATGAGTGAAAGTTTGGAGTCTAAGATGGACGCCATCATGAATACTCTTGCTACATTACCACAGAGAACTACGATGATGGAAGGAGTCTTTGCAAGACTTCATAATGATGGAGCATCCGGAATAGCACAATCTAGGCTTCATCAACTTCGAGCTTCTGCACCAGAAGAAGCAGCTTTACCTGTGGTTCAACGAGAACTATTACTTCCATAACGAAAAAAATCTTGAATTAGCCTTTCAGACAAGTTTGATGGTACACGCTCCAAGTTTTGAGGTTTCATCAATCAAATCAAATTAATACCAACTCTACAACCTAAACGTTATCTGACAGAAGAATCACGCATTGTATTGGTTGGAACTTTGCTTACGGGACAAGCTCTATCGA